>SEMN01001084.1:42500-110572 GCA_005408345.1 Macquaria australasica
GAGGTGCTCTGAATGTGACACAACTTTTGCCAACAACTACCTTCTGATGACCCACTTGAGGATGCACACAGGCAAGAAAGTGTTCACCTGCACAGTTTGTGGTCAGACACGGCATTGTAGTTCCCATCTGAAGATACACATGAGAACCCATACAGGAGAGAAACCATTCAGTTGCTCCGTTCGTGGTAAAAGATTTTCACAAAGAGGAATTGTGACGCAGCACATGGCAATCCACTCGGGGGTGAAACCATTCGGCTGCAGTGTCTGTGGAAAAAGATTTGTTTGGCAGTTTCAGGTCAAAAAGCACAAGTGTGTTGTTGCGTCCTCGCGGTGGAGAAGAGCTGGCTTTAATGCAGGGGACTGTGGAAGACCAGGACCATCCAGGAACTCCGATCCCTCTTTTGAAACTGATGACAGTGTTGACATTGCATTTTGGAAAGAAACCAGGCAACATCTGTCGGGTTTCACTCATCTTGAAAATAAAAATGTTTCTGTAAAAGTTGAACCCAACACAGATGAGCGTGTCGGCAGTGACTTCTGCAAACAGTCAGGATCTAATGACAGTCACACTCTGCAGACCCACAACCAATGTCCTACAGGAGAGAAACGATTTAGTTGCTTATTTTGTGGGAAAGGATTCATGATGGGAGGATATCTGACAAGACACATATCTGTCCACACGGGAGAGAAACTACTCGACTGCATCGCTTGTGAGAAAAGCTTCCCTCTGGAGTCAGAGCTCCTGAGCCATGAGTGTGGGAAAGGATTTGGCCGAGAGCTGCAGCTGCAGGAACACACGAGGACTCGCACAGGAGAGAAACCCTTCAGCTGCTCCATTTGTAACTCAGGTTTCAGTGACAGCGAGTCTTTAGTTAAACACATGAGGATCCACACCGGGCAGGCAAAGTTCCGCTGCTCCATTTGTGGTAAAGAGTTTGCGTGGAGACGATATCTGACGAAACACATGGAACTCCACACAAAGGAGACACTCTACAGCTGCAGCGTCTGTGACAGAAGATTCACTTACATTTATCAGCTCAATTGCCATAAATGTGCCAGTCCTCAGTCCTCACAGCTCCATCAAAACCAGACTGAACAGATGGAGACAGGAGGACCAGGACCAGCCAGGAACTCTCATCCAGATACACATCTAGAACCTGATGGTGGTGAAAAGACTTTAGTCTCTTTTAAAACTGAAGACAGTGTTGACAGTGACTTCTGGAAGGAGACGATAGAGCGTCCATCCAGATTGGATACTGGCAGGAACACAGTGAGCTGCTCTGATGAGAAGGAGTCGGAATCCGTTGAGCCGAAGAGCGAGGACAGTGTTGACAGTGACTTCTGGAAAGACATCAAGAAACCTCTCTCTGAAAAAGAAGGACGTTTCTGGAAATGAAATGAGACCTGACGCTCAGAGGAAAACCATACAGCTGCTCTGAGGAAACCATACAGCTGCTCCAAGTGTGGGAAGAAGTTTCCCGACATTTTCAGTTTGAAGAACCACATGAAGTTCCACACAGGAGAGACGGCGTTCATCTGTTCTGTCTGTGGGCAGAAGTGTCTGTACAGGTCCCATCTGAAGATCCACATGAGGACTCACACAGGAGAGAAACCCTTCATCTGCCCAGTTTGTGGGAAAAAATATGCTCATAAGGCAAGTATGCAGTCTCACATGGGCGTCCACACGGTGAACAAACAGTACACCTGCGAAGTGTGTGACAGAAGCTTTGCTTGGTACACAGAGCTCAAATACCACCAGTGTATCGCCGAGGTGTCGCAGAGAGCGCAGCACTGAGGAGAAACCACGTGGATGCACCAAAGAGAACTCTGAAACGCCTCTGAGGCAGAAAATTCACTCACTGTGGAGTCGAGCTGCAGCTAACAAGGTTTATTGATTAACCTGCAGGTATTCAGTTTGTCACATGTGACCAAACAAAGCAGCCAATCATCTGAGAGGCAGGAACCTGCAACATGACTCAAACTATAAGCTGATTATCAGTTTCTGGTTATTTTTCTGTCGATCGTTGCAGCTCTGCTGAGGAGCAGCTGGGAGTCGTTGTGTCCTGAAGCGCTGAAACAAGAGGAAAGCTTGATCAGATAAAGAGGTGACGCTGAAGAGGCTTTTATTTTGTAAGAAATGCTTTGTCTTTGCAGCAATACAACAACTCCCTGTTCATCTCTGCTTTGTCCTCTTTCTAACCGCTGTCATACAGACGATCATCAGAGTCTTTCTGAACTTTAAGAACAGACGTTCCTCCTGTGGACGTTGGACTCAGTTACAGGTGTTTCTCTTTCTTCATATCAGACATTCAGAACAGTGTACTCGATGTTTCAGCCTCAGGTCTTTCTCTGTTGCTGATGCTGGAAATGTGAATGTTGTAAATTCAGTGTGAACTTTGAGTCAATGATAAATATTTCATCAACATTTTATTTTACCTGGAAGTCGGCTTCAAAGAAGGTTGAAGTGCCTGAAATGTAACAAAGATGTTTAATTGTTATTTACATTTGAATAAAATATGAATTCAAACACGACATTAGCAGCTGTTTCCAGTCGTCACTGACACTGAAGAAGAAGCTGAAAGACTTCAGACCGGTTTCTGTTGGAACTTTTAGTTTTAGTAAAGGACGTCTTCTGTGACTTCTGCTATAAAAATAAAGATGAAAAATTGAACAGTATTAATTGTAACAAATATCACTCTCACATGAGCCTGATATCTTGTTCTATTTAAACATGAAGACAACATGGAAGGAAACACAAACGGCCCATAAAGACTTTCCACACGTCTTCATGCTCCACTGCACCATTTCTCTCCAGAAGGCAACATACTTCAGCCTTGGCTCGTCATGCATCAGATTTGGATCATGTTCGAGCCCCTGAAATGTGGTCTTTGGTAGATATTGGAGCAGTAATGACTTCAGTAGCAATCAGAGTAAGTTTTAGAAAGAATGCTAAATTGGCGTCGCTGCCTTTTTGCAAATAATGAATTTTCTTTGGTCCGTTATGTCTAAAACATATTTTAAGGGTTGCCCCAGGAAACCCCTGGGGCTTTTATTTTGAAGTCCAGATATTCAAAAATTTATAAATAAAATTTTACAAAATAGACATACCAGTTAGAATCTGGACTAAAATATTTCACAGTGTAATCCAACCAGTGGTCCTCTATGGTCGTGAAGTTTGGGGTCCACTGAGTCATCAGGACTACACTAGATGGGACCAGGTCCATATTAAATGTCCAAAGAAAAACACCAACCAGTGCATGCAGGGCAGAATGAGGTCGTTACCCATCGATCATTAACATTAAAAAAGAACACATCTCACACTGAGCCCCAAGACACGCTGAGATTTCAGCCTCTACAAACCCAAGAACTGAACCCCAAAAAGAGTCCCTTCTGTCAGCTGGTCCTGAGACTTACTGATCAAATAACAGCCAACACTGTTCAACCTCAGACCAGCTCTGCTCTCCAACCACTGATCAGAGGAAACCACATTATTACATTAACAAAAGATGCCTATCTGGAACACTGGACCGATCAAACCAAAACTGCTATCTGAACACAGACTGGCAGAGTACCTCTTTACTGGCAGAGATCCAAAGCAGAGACAGATCCAGACCCAGAGACCACAGTCCAGCCACAGAGAGGACGACACAAGACGTCCTGGATACCAACAGAGGACAGAGTCTGTGGTCACTGCAGGACAGGTGAGGTAGAGACAGAGATGCTCTTCCTCTTAAACTGTGACAGATTCAGTCACATCAGAATAAATTACTTTAAGACATTTATTAATCCCAAACTTCACAGATCTCAGTGACAGAGAAAAGACACAGACTGTATCAGGAGGACACACAAACACACTAAACATGTGTATGTTAAGTTTTCTGCTATTTTCTTGATTTTATGAATTCTTTTTATGGTTATTTGTAATCTCAATATTACCCGATGCTTTGTCAATATATTTTTTGTTATACTAACACACACACACACACTAAACTTCAACACACACTTCCACAGTCTCACGTGTGTAAGTATTTTGCCATTTTCCTGATTTTATGAATTGTACCTTTTTATTATTATTATTGTTGTTGTTTTAATATCTTTGGCAATATTGTCATCGTTACATTCATGCCAATAAAGCAAACTGAACTGAATTGAGAGAGAGAAGCAGCTGGTTTGTTTCTGAGTGGATGAAACATGGGTACATCTCAAGTCTCTTAATTGCATCCTCGTTTCCTTCACTTGCGTCTCAGTCCCTCCCACCAGGGATGCACGGAGAGAAGAAACGAGGAAATCTGTTTTTAGAGAAATGAGACGTCCTTTCCTCTGAAGCGTCACGTGAAGCGACGTCCGTTTCTGGTGACAGTGGCAGCTGATCGCGGCTGGATCAGCTGAGCTGCGATCAGCTGTCAGTGGGGTTAAGAGCTGTAGAGATTTTTGATGGAGTTTTTTGTCTGCACACATGCACACCGCGCTAATACTAATAAAGGCAAGTTATCACTGTTTCCTCTTACCTGTTTAACAAACATCTGCACATGTTCTTGCTGACAGACTCTCCTACTCTCTGACTTTAACTGGATCCATAGGAAACGTCAACGGGGGAACTAACAGATCAAGAAAAGAAAAATCTAATAAATGAAAGTTGTTTATGGTTCTTTTGCTTTTCAGATCTACAAATAAATACATACAAATACAATCTAAAACTTGGGAGTTTAATCTGTTATCTGTCTTCACTCCATCAGTCTGATCAGCTGCAGCATCCAAAAGCTACTTCACTGAGAAAATAGAAACATCAACGTGAATACAAAAGTAAAGAATTTCCCTCCGCTGCATGAAATGACAGAAACAATCACTTTATCTTTCAGCAGATACACAGCGTCACTGGCAGAGTGACAGTGATACGAGGAACTTCTTTAACTAAGACACCTGATAAAGTAGGGCTGAGGATACATCCTGAGTTACTCTGATAAATCCAGCAGCAGCCACCTTTCTTGTTCTTGAATGTTCCTCCTGAACAGTCAGCTTTTCTCTCAGCAGCACACGTACTGCAGATGGTTTCTCTGCTGTTTGGAGGCACTTTAACTAAAAACCTTTCACCACAGACGGAGCAGGTGTATGGTTTCTCTCATGTGTGGACTCTGGTGTGCTGGGTCAGCTTTGATTTGGAACACAGTTTTGCCACAGATGGAGCAGCCAAACGGTTTCTCTCCTATGTGGACTCGTGAGTTTCACAAACTGAACCGCTTAGAGGCTTTTCTTCTTCATAAGACACCATGTGTCGCTGCACTGACCTCTTGTGGCCAAATTCTTTACCACACTTGGCTGCTGCTGAACCAAAACACACCGCTGACAGTCTCTCTCTTCCCACACAGGTTCATTTTCACAGACTTTAATCCTGACTGAGGTTCTCTGGTCTCGGCCCAGTCATTGCTGTCTTCAGTCTCAGGTTCTAGATGTGTATATCTGGATCAGGGTTCCTGGGTGGTTCTGGTCCTCCTGACTCCATCAGTTCAGTCTGGTTCTGATGGAGCTGTGAGGACAGACGACCAACACACTTGTGAGTTTTGACCTGTTAATATCAGATGAATCTTTTGTCACAAACACTTCAGCTTAATTGCACCCCCCCGCCCCCCCGTGTGGACCGCCATGTGTTGTCTCAGATTTGCTCCCTGTGTAAATATTTCACCGCAGACTAAACACCTGAAGGAGTTCTCTCCTGTGTGGATCCTCATGTGGACCTTCAGACTCGTCTTGTTACCAAATCTCTTCCCGCACTCAGAGCAGCTGTGCAGCAGCAGCTGCTTTTCGCCACCAGCAGGCGTCACATCACTTACTGGGACTTTGCTGTTGTGAGACTTTGAACCTGACCGAGGCTCTCTGGTCTCAGTCCAGTCATTACTGTCATCGGTCTCAGGGTCAGAAGAGTCTTCAGTCTCGGAAGAGTCTTCAGTCTCAGGTTCTAGATGTGTATCTGGGTCAGGGTTCCTGGCTGGTTCTAGTCTTCCACAGTCCTCTCCATCAGCTCCTGTCTCCATCTGTTCAGTCTGGCTTTGATGAAGCTGTGAGGACTGAGCTTCCTCTTCCTCCTCTTCTTCACTCTTCACAGGGACAGAAGTGAACGTGAACTCGGTGATATCAGCCTCCTCCTGACTGGTCCAGAGTTCCTCCTGTTCCTCTTTAATGTGGGGGGGCTCTGGGTCCTCCTGGTCCAGACTGGGGCTCCACTGCTGCTGCTCTTCTTTAATAATCACTTTTTTGTTGCTTGCAGGTAAAGCTGAAACACAGGCAGTTATTAAAGTATATTTGGAAACACACGACAAACTCCATCAGCTGGCAACAGTTTGAATAATCTGTTGATCTGAGTCGTTTCATTTCAAGCAGAAACACCTCAGGTTTGAGGATTTGCTGCATTAGTTTTGTTCTAAATGACTGTAAAGTGCAGAGCTGTGGGACATCTGTTACCATGTTCTGACATCTAATAGATCAAACTAATAATCCATTAATTCAGCAGATTAACCAGAATTTAAAATAAGTGTTATAATCACCTGCAGCTCTGCTCTCAGTGTCTCTGTCAGGACTGACATGTTGCACAGAGAGGGAGGTGTGTTTATCTGAAGTGTGAGGAAATAAAGTTGCTGTTTTATTAACGGACTCAAGAACTAAAGAAGTGACAGCGGCGCAAAATAAAGCTTCTGGCACAAAGCATCATGGGATATGGGAGGAGTAGGTGTCTCCATTAAAGTTTTTTAAACTAAACAACTGTATTAAATTATGACCCAGTTGGCTTCCCGTACCTTCAACATTTAAACATGATTCTCCTGAAACTGAGTGTGTAGATGTAAACATTAACGGCCACGCGATTCACAGCTCAAATATCTAACAACGTCATCGGATTCAGGTATGACCTCACCTTGATGAATGAAGCCGTGCGCGCGGTCACGATCCTCCTCCTCCTCCTCCTCCTCAAAGTCGCCTTTCTCATCATTAACAGTGTCCTCCTCCTCATCATCATCATCATCATCAACATCAAGAACAACAAGTTCATTATTAAACAGCTCTTCTTCATCCTCCTCCTGCTCCTGCTCCTGCTGGGCGGCTTGGCACCGGTTCTCCCGGCTCTGCCGTCGGACCCGGGACAGAGCCTCCCGCCCGGCGACGCAGGGCTGGCCCTCCCTGAAGCAGAGTATGAGGTCATCTTCACTCCCATCGCTGTTCACAGACAGACCACAGACTTTGAAAGACCTTCTGATCATGTCCGGGTCCAGCTTGTCCCAGGCTGCGACCACCCAGTCTACCAGCAGGCGGCGCCCGGGGCCTCTGAAGGCCCTCCCGGCTGAGTACCTCTTACTTGCGCCCCCAGTAGCCCACTGATGGTAGGCGTCCTGCAGACTCTGCTTGAAGGGCTGGTTCCACATCACATCGGGGGCTTGGATGTACTTGGTGCAGCCCCCCGGGATCTCCGCTGTGGTGATGTTGTAGCCACGTTTCAGTTCGGCCTTGGTGGCGGCCCCGATGTGGCAGCGGTACGAGTCCCACACCAGGAGCCGCGGGGTGGAGCTGGCCTTCCCCACCACGGCCTGCAGCCAGTCCGCGGTGAGAGCGTCGTTCATCCAGCCGTTCACAGAGGTGGAGATCACGGCGCCGGAGACCTGCGGCGGCCGCGCCTTCCCTCCGCCGGCGGCGCCTCTGAACACGATGTACGGCTTCAGCTTGGTGCCGTCGGCCCTGGCGGAGAGGACAACGGTGAGGTGGCGGTCCTGGTGTCCCGTGGTGGTGGGGGACTCCATGTCAAACCACACTGTAGTCTCGTCCATTGCGATGATGTCCCTCTCTAAAATCCCCTGAGAGCTGACCGCCTTGCCAACGTGGCCTACAAACAAAACCAGCTTCTCAGTGAGCAGGTCCGGGTCTGTCTGGGTCACGGGGCTGCGGCGGCGCAGTGAGAGGTCGTTGCGCTGCAGAAATCTTTGCAGCCACCCCGTGCTGGCCACAAACACCTGGCCCCCGTCCCGCACCGAGGGGTAGATCTCCAGCGCTTTCCTCTTGATCATACTTCGGGACACTCGGTTCTGCTTGTCCCGCATGGAGTAGATCCAGTCCGAGAGCCTGCCCTCCAGCTCCAGGCTCACCTTCTTCCTCCCCCCGCCGGTCAGCCGCGCTCTGCTCCTGTCGGCCAGCAGCAGCGCGCCCCGCTGTTTCCTCCAGTACCGGATCCTCTTGGTGTCGATGTTGAAGTGTCTCGCAGTCTTCTCGGATGAATGTGTCTCCGCGAACTGCAAAACCGTCTCTTTGAATCTGAAGTCAAACTTCCGCCTGGGCGCCATGCTGAGTCTTCTTCTTCTTCTTCACTGTGTGCGGGGTTATCAGAGCAGTTGTAGCTCACGTTTTCAACCCGCACCGAGCTGTTTGCGGTGTCGCTTCGCTCCGCGGTCACCGTGCTGCGTTAAACACGAGCAATTACTTCCGGGGCGGAACAGCCGGAAGTAATACAAAAGCCAAAATACTTTTTTGGAGTTAAAATAAATCATTTTCTAACTGTAACCATATTTAAATAGTCCATGAAAATATAACATTAAAGTTAGTAACAGCACGAACGAATTAAGTTGCACCGGAAACTCTTACCAGGAAGTTAGCTTAGCATGCAGCGCTCACTCTCATCCTGTTAATTTATTTTTTAAACTTTTTATATCATATATTTAGGGTTTCCTATTTTTAGAATATAGCACTGAGGAAATGCTTGACGTCATTTTCTGGTTGGAAAACTTTGATTTATGAATATGTGATTTTGCAAATAACACAATCAAGCTGATGATGTAATACTGGGGACGTAAAGAAGGCAAACAAGACATTTTGACTGGAGAGGGAAACCCCAGAAACAATACATAGGGAAATGAATGTAGAGATATCAGAGACAGTGGGGACAGGACCAGAATCATAGACCTTCTGGATCCAGCTGACAGAATGAGCAGTCCACATTAATGTCCTTTTCATATCTTTGTAGAAAAACCTTGGTGGGATAAAAACGGTGAATCATTTTAAAAGACCCTTCATCTTATTTACAATCTAATATTTAGAAGGTAGACACCAGATTTTCTTCCAGTCCAGGTCTGAAGTAACGTTGATCCAGCTATTTCTCTTTGAAACAGAGCAAAAGTACATCACGATAGTTGTTGTTCTTTTCAGAGGAAACATCCGTAACAACAGGATCCAGTGGTAGTAAAGTCAGTTCTGACATTACTCAGTTATCGTTTGCATCACAAACTAAAGTCTATTCCCGAGGCGGGAGAGGAACAGCAGAGGTCTGGAGGTTCGGAGCATTAACACAGCAGCAGAACTGAAGAGCTGACTAACCAGATAAACTCTCCACTGTTTCCCTGGTGGACGTGTGAAAACGTGTCAGGAAGTGACACCCGGATATATATATATATATATATATATATATATATATATAGAAACAGAAATTATACAACAATATATGGCAAGCAATCCATTAACAGAAGTAGGCGGCAGCCTGTTGCAGCAGCTCCTGTTCGCGGTTTGAGTTATTTTGAGTTTACTAGTTTGCTAGTGAAGTATAGTCGTTCTTTTTTTGCTATATATCTGTATGTATTTGCTATGTATTATTAGTACTTGTTATTTTGCTATTTTTTGGCATCTTTGGAGTTTTTTGGACATTTTGTTTATCATTTATGGAAACAAGACCGCTGATCTAGAGACGGCGTCCAGCCATGGTGACTCCACTGTTTACACCGGGGATCAGCTGTTCGCTCTCCGCCACCCGGGGAGAGACCTGATGTGCCCCGCGAGCTGAGGAGGAGGAGACGTTACACACCCGTCCTCCCATCGATCATCATGGGGAATGTAAGATCTATCACCAACAAGATGGACGAGCTGGCGGCGCTGACCCGGCATCAGAGGGAAGACCGGGAGTGTAGCATCATGGTTTCAGTTAATGGCTTCCAACTACTTCGGGCGGACAGGACGATGGAGAGCGGTAAGAGGAAGGGAGGAGGGCTGGCAGTGCTTGTTAATGACAGATGGTGTAACCCTGGGCACATCACTGTTAAAGAGCAAACCTGCGACAAGAACATTGAACTGCTAGCTGTTAGCATGAGGCCAAACTATCTACCGAGGGAATTCTCGCATGCCATCGTGATGGTAGCTTACATCCCCCCCTCTGCTAACGCTGAGGCAGCCTGTGATGTCCTGCTCTCAGCAGTAAGCAGGCTGCAGACACAGCACCCAGATGCCCTCCTCGTCATCTCTGGTGATTTTAATCATGCCCCTCCGTCCTCCTGTCTACCCACATTCACTCAGTATGTTACTTGCCATACCAGAGACAACAGAATACTGGACTTATGTTATGCCAACACCAAGGATGCATACATCTCATTGAGTCTCCCCCCCCCCCTGGGCATATCTGATCACAACCTTGTGCATCTCAGGCCTGTCTACAGACCTCTTGTGCGCAGGCTGCCTGCTGTCCCACGCACAGTGAAGAAGTGGTCTAACGGAGCAGAGGAGGCTTTAAAGGACTGTTTTGACACTACTGTATGGGACATTTTTAGTGACGCTCATGGGGAGGATATTGACAACCTCACAGACTGTCTGACGGACTACATAAACTTCTGTGTGGAAAACACCATCCCCACTAGGACTGTACGTTGTTTCACCAACAATAAACCCTGGATTACTCCTGATATTAAGGCTCTCCTCAAGGAAAAAAAGAGAGTTTTTGTATCGGGTAACAAAGAGGAGTTAAAGAGTGTCCAGCGAGAGCTGAGGAGGAGGATCAGGGAGGGGAAAAACAGCTACAGGAGAAAGTTGGAGAGTCAGCTGCAGAAAAATAACACCAGAGGAGTTTGGAAGGGCCTTAAAACCATCTCGGGCCATATGGACTCCAAGCCCCGGCCTGCGGGGGATCAGAAGGGTTAGTATCTACAATGACATTTTGACTAGTGGAAATTCCTTTTTTGATATCTGAAATTCAATTCTGACTAGTTATAAAAGACATTGTAGATATCTTAAATTTATTTGTTACTAGTAAGAATTTAATTTTCACGTTACAATTGTTTTTCAGATATCTGAAACTACATTCTTACTAGTTACAATTCCAAGCCAACATATCAATCATTTAATTTTGACTAGTCAGAACTTAATTTTAGATATCTACAATTCCATTAATGATATCTGTAATGTAAGAACAATTGTAGATATCTATAATGAACATTTCCACTAGTGTGAAATGAATTGTAGATATCTTTAATTAAAATTGTTACGTGTCAAAATTACATTATGGACATGTTGGCTTGCAATTCTAACTAGTCAAAAAGCAATTGTTGATATCTACAATTGCTTTAACTGCTACTGATTAAATGTTAAAAGGGCTTGCCACAGGCGGAGGACTGCGCCTGCGTGTGGAGGACTAGGCGGAGGACTGCGCCTGCGTGTGGAGGACTAGGCGGAGGACTGCGCCTGCGTGTGGAGGACTAAGCGGCTCGCGCACAAAGCAGCCACCCAGCAGAGTCTCTGCTCGTGACGCTGGAGGGCAGACACGCCCTCGCAGGTTCGCTCTGCTCGCGCCAATCAACCTGACTTGTGACAGTTTGGGGGCGGAAACCAAGGGGGCACTGGCCCGCTTCTGATTGGTCACTTTCAACACGATCACACACCTGACCTCCTTTGATTGACAGCTTCTGTTCCGCAGACTGTGCTGTTAGCTAGCTGTCCATTTAGGCTATGGTTACCGATCGAAAAATGACTGAGTATTAAATGTTCAGTAAGAGGGTCCCATAATTACTGGAAGAAACGACGGGAGTTTTTACAGCAGGAATGTTTTGAACACCGGTCTCAGTGCACCTGCGGAGCGCCGTACGACCTGCACCCAGCACCCAACAAACCCACCCAAACGTCCTTTGGGTGTACCTTCCACTTTGTGGATAAAAAGCCAACAAAAGAGCATCCCTACCCGGAGAAGTGGCTGGGCTACGAAGCTCTGTTGAAGAAACCACATTGTTTACACTGGTTTTGTTCAAAAGTATGTGTACAATTTGTAACTATAATAACTAATAATGGCGAAAAGCAAAGGCTGTATCATGTAAAGTTTGTTACCAAAGTAATTCAGCATTCAATTTAAGCATTCAGTAGCAAATACTACAAATCATATGAAACGTTAACACCAGGAAATAACATGTACCTACTAATGTATACCTACTTCTGAAACACCTTGCATATCTGTGGCTGTCTGTAGGGCCAGGTAGGCTAATAATGACCACATAATCTGCCAAACAGATCAGATCATTTGCCATCATTGTGGATGATTTCATAGTTAATGGAAATATCTCATTTACAGTAGTCTACAGTGGGGAAATGATTATATTTGTTTGTGGGCTATTTATTGTTAAAGAAATACAATTTACTGTTTTACTAGATGACAATGCAACAGCCAGCATGGAACATGAGGCCATGGATCAACCACATGTGCCAAACTCCCAGAGAGATGTTGGGACCCAGTGGGAAGACTGCACACCTGGTGACCATAGCTACAGTTCAAGTCTCCCCCTGATGCCTTTGCCCACCGCTGCTGACCAGGGATCACAATGTGCCGAACTTCTCCACAAGACTCTGCTTAGGACCGAAGCTCTCTCTCTGCTCCATACTGGCTTGTCGCTTGCTGCCTTTTATTCAGGGGCTGAACACCTTATACCTCTCTATATAGGTAGCTTCCAGCTCGACCCAACAGACCAGCTTCTGTTGACTTTGATGAAGCGGAGGCTTAATCTGCTCCAGAACGGCTTGGCTGAAAGATTTAGTGAGACTTCATCCCAAGTAAAATGTGTTTACTTGTTATTTACAAAAGACATAAAATGCATGTACAGTAAAATTGTAAATTGTAACAAATTTTATTAAAGACAGATACTAATTTCAAAAGCATTCAACAATGAAATCGTTCCTCTGGGTTCCAGCATTCCAGTAGCGTTGCTCATCAGTGCACGTTATATCAGTGAGTCCCTGAGACACAGCAGCCTGGACCTGAGACAGAGACAAATACAGTCAGAAGAAAATAGACATTTGTTTCAAGTAACAATGGAGTGGTTGGATCAATATACAGCAATTCTAAACCTTTCAGATTAAAAAAGGCAGACATCTGAATATCCTAATAATAAACTTACTTTGGATCTAAGTGATATGGTTAGACTTATACTTACTGTGACGTCTCCAGCCTGTTTCTGTATGACTGGAGAAATGGACCCCAAACCTGTGCAACTGATTAGGTTACTATCATTTAGAAAGTGACAACTCAAGAGATATTACTTAATACGACAGGTTATACTGAATGAGTCAAAGAGACGAAATGACTTCTTGTCATGTAAGATTCAGTAAATCTTAATTCATTCTTAATAACTTTGTTGCAGGTGGAAGAAGAGTTGCATGAAGCATGTCAGGTAAGAAAGGACTCCATGCACAAAGACTGCATTGCAGTACACATTTAATAGGTGCTTGCTGAGTGTTCGGCTTCAGCTTAGTGAGCAACTACTAAACATGGTGTGTTTCTATGCAGGCTTTGTGCATGGAGTCCTTTCTTATTGGATCCATCATGTTTTAATGTAGAGAAGATCTGATGTAGCTCACTTACCTTGACTACATGCTATGTACTAACCTTCTTCCTCTGCCAATATTTGACCAGACACTTACAGATGCTCCATGATTCTCATTCTCACAGTTCTGTGATACACAAATAGCATGTTAGCATTATCCACATTACAAGTCAAATTTCATTTAACATGTTGTTTTAATATGAACATATTTTTTATATACAAATGGTATAAATTGTACATTATCACACAGTTTCAGTTATGTGAGAGGCTATTTGAATTGAAGTACTGGCAAATAATTTATATGCTGCATTACATGGGTCAATAGTGTTCCTGTAATCTTCTATTTTCTGGTTAGACAAGACAGAGAAAACAGCTGATCATTTTTAACCGAATTTAACTGTATATTATGAAAGACTGTCAGCTAATGTGACTTGAGTTTATACTTTCAAATAGAGCACTGTGCCCTTATATGCTTGATAGTCATTGTAGATTAAACAAACAAACATCCTCCTTTCTTACCTTCCACCCAGGCCGGCGGTGCCAGAGCCCCCTGCTGTCTCCACTGTGAAGGCACTGATAGGTGCTCTAGTTCTTATAGCGGCACCGTGTGATGGTGCTCTAGTTCTTATAGCCGCACCGTGTGATGGTGCTCTAGTTCTTATAGCGGCACCGTGTGATGGTGCTCTAGTTCTTATAGCCGCACCGTGTGATGGTGCTCTAGTTCTTATAGCGGCACCGTGTGATGGTGCTCTAGTTCTTATAGCCGCACCGTGTGATGGTGCTCTAGTTCTTATAGCGGCACCGTGTGATGGCACCGTGTGATGGTGCTCTAGTTTTATAGCGGCACCGTGTGCTCTAAGGGACAGCACAAAATAACTGAACACATCTCCGTACGTTATTTCTGGCCACTTTCTCAAATCATGCCAGTCGTTGGTGGCGATCCATGGAAAGAGGGTAGAAGAAGTATGCTCCCATGTGTTGACCACGTTATCTGTGTCAGCTGACTAACTGCTTTTGGCGGGACCTTTCTGCCGGCGTGTGAAGCGGAAGTCATCACCTCACGTCCAAATGGAACCGGGTCAAGTGGGCGGGGCCTCATAACACGCAGGCTTGTTGGACTTGGAACTGTTAATATCAGGTGAGGCGGCGCTTCGGTCCCAGGCTGCTGTTGTTGTCAGGAGCCAGCTGCTGGAAATATCAAGCTTCTGATCAAACCGTCGGCCTGTTGTTCGGTACAGAACAGAAGCTGTCAATCAAAGGAGGTCAGGTGTGTGATCGTGTTGAAAGTGACCAATCAGAAGCGGGCCAGTGCCCCCTTGGTTTCCGCCCCCAAGCTGTCACAAGTCAGGTTGATTGGCGCGAGCAGAGCGAACCTGCGAGGGCGTGTCTGCCCTCCAGCGTCACGAGCAGAGACTCTGCTGGGTGGCTGCTTTGTGCGCGAGCCGCCTAGTCCTCCACACGCAGGCGCAGTCCTCCGCCTAGTCCTCCACACGCAGGCGCAGTCCTCCGCCTAGTCCTCCACACGCAGGCGCAGTCCTCCGCTTAGTCCTCCACACGCAGGCGCAGTCCTCCGCCTAGTCCTCCACACGCAGGCGCAGTCCTCCGCTTAGTCCTCCACACGCAGGCGCAGTCCTCCGCCTAGTCCTCCACACGCAGGCGCAGTCCTCCGCCTAGTCCTCCACACGCAGGCGCAGTCCTCCGCTTAGTCCTCCACACGCAGGCGCAGTCCTCCGCCTAGTCCTCCACACGCAGGCGCAGTCCTCCGCTTAGTCCTCCACACGCAGGCGCAGTCCTCCGCTTAGTCCTCCACACGCAGGCGCAGTCCTCCGCCTCTCCCCGTGTTCAGCTCCCGGCTGTTGGACTTGTATTGTGTGAGTAACAGTTAATATCTGCGCCTGTGAAATAACATCATTTGCTCGTGAGCATGTTTTATTGCGCTCGCGAGATATGACATAAATCTAACGCCATACGTCTCATTTCTCTAAAAACAGGTTTCCTCGTTTCTTCTCTCCGTGCATCCCTGGTGGGAGGGACTGAGACGCAAGTGAAGGAAACGAGGATGCAATTAAGAGACTTGAGATGTACCCATGTTTCATCCACTCAGAAACAAACCAGCTGCTTCTCTCTCTCAATTCAGTTCAGTTTGCTTTATTGGCATGAATGTAACGATGACAATATTGCCAAAGATATTAAAACAACAACAATAATAATAATAATAATAATAAAAAGGTACAATTCATAAAATCAGGAAAATGGCAAAATACTTACACACGTGAGACTGTGGAAGTGTGTGTTGAAGTTTAGTGTGTGTGTGTGTGTGTGTGTTAGTATAACAAAAAATATATTGACAAAGCATGAGATTACAAATAACCATAAAAAGAATTCATAAAATCAAGAAAATAGCAGAAAACTTAACATACACATGTTTAGTGTGTTTGTGTGTCCTCCTGATACAGTCTGTGTCTTTTCTCTGTCACTGAGATCTGTGAAGTTTGGGATTAATAAATGTCTTAAAGTAATTTATTCTGATGTGACTGAATCTGTCACAGTTTAAGAGGAAGAGCATCTCTGTCTCTACCTCACCTGTCCTGCAGTGACCACAGACTCTGTCCTCTGTTGGTATCCAGGACTTCTTGTGTCGTCCTCTCTGTGGCTGGACTGTGGTCTCTGGGTCTGGATCTGTCTCTGCTTTGGATCTCTGCCAGTAAAGAGATACTCTGCCAGTCTGTGTTCAGATAGCAGTTTTGGTTTGATCGGTCCAGTGTTCCAGATAGGCATCTTTTGTTAATGTAATAATGTGGTTTCCTCTGATCAGTGGTTGGAGAGCAGAGCTGGTCTGAGGTTGAACAGTGTTGGCTGTTATTTGATCAGTAAGTCTCAGGACCAGCTGACAGAAGGGACTCTTTTTGGGGTTCAGTTCTTGGGTTTGTAGAGGCTGAAATCTCAGCGTGTCTTGGGGCTCAGTGTGAGATGTGTTCTTTTTTAATGTTAATGATCGATGGGTAACGACCTCATTCTGCCCTGCATGCACTGGTTGGTGTTTTTCTTTGGACATTTAATATGGACCTGGTCCCATCTAGTGTAGTCCTGATGACTCAGTGGACCCCAAACTTCACGACCATAGAGGACCACTGGTTGGATTACACTGTGAAATATTTTAGTCCAGATTCTAACTGGTATGTCTATTTTGTAAAATTTTATTTATAAATTTTTGAATATCTGGACTTCAAAATAAAAGCCCCAAGGGTTTCCTGGGGCAACCCTTAAAATATGTTTTAGACATAACGGACCAAAGAAAATTCATTATTTGCAAAAAGGCAGCGACACCAATTTAGCATTCTTTCTAAAACTTACTCTGATTGCTACTGAAGTCATTACTGCTCCAATATCTACCAAAGACCACATTTCAGGGGCTCGAACATGATCCAAATCTGATGCATGACGAGCCAAGGCTGAAGTATGTTGCCTTCTGGAGAGAAATGGTGCAGTGGAGCATGAAGACGTGTGGAAAGAGTCTTTATGGGCCGTTTGTGTTTCCTTCCATGTTGTCTTCATGTTTAAATAGAACAAGATATCAGGCTCATGTGAGAGTGATATTTGTTACAATTAATACTGTTCAATTTTTCATCTTTATTTTTATAGCAGAAGTCACAGAAGACGTCCTTTACTAAAACTAAAAGTTCCAACAGAAACCGGTCTGAAGTCTTTCAGCTTCTTCTTCAGTGTCAGTGACGACTGGAAACAGCTGCTAATGTCGTGTTTGAATTCATATTTTATTCAAATGTAAATAATTAAACATCTTTGTTACATTTCAGGCACTTCAACCTTCTTTGAAGCCGACTTCCAGGTAAAATAAAATGTTGATGAAATATTTATCATTGACTCAAAGTTCACACTGAATTTACAACATTCACATTTCCAGCATCAGCAACAGAGAAAGACCTGAGGCTGAAACATCAAGTACACTGTTCTGAATGTCTGATATGAAGAAAGAGAAACACCTGTAACTGAGTCCAACGTCCACAGGAGGAACGTCTGTTCTTAAAGTTCAGAAAGACTCTGATGATCGTCTGTATGACAGCGGTTAGAAAGAGGACAAAGCAGAGATGAACAGGGAGTTGTTGTATTGCTGCAAAGACAAAGACAAAGCATTTCTTACAAAATAAAAGCCTCTTCAGCGTCACCTCTTTATCTGATCAAGCTTTCCTCTTGTTTCAGCGCTTCAGGACACGACGACTCCCAGCTGCTCCTCAGCAGAGCTGCAACGATCGACAGAAAAATAACCAGAAACTGATAATCAGCTTATAGTTTGAGTCATGTTGCAGGTTCCTGCCTCTCAGATGATTGGCTGCTTTGTTTGGTCACATGTGACAAACTGAATACCTGCAGGTTAATCAATAAACCTTGTTAGCTGCAGCTCGACTCCACAGTGAGTGAATTTTCTGCCTCAGAGGCGTTTCAGAGTTCTCTTTGGTGCATCCACGTGGTTTCTCCTCAGTGCTGCGCTCTCTGCGACACCTCGGCGATACACTGGTGGTATTTGAGCTCTGTGTACCAAGCAAAGCTTCTGTCACACACTTCGCAGGTGTACTGTTTGTTCACCGTGTGGACGCCCATGTGAGACTGCATACTTGCCTTATGAGCATATTTTTTCCCACAAACTGGGCAGATGAAGGGTTTCTCTCCTGTGTGAGTCCTCATGTGGATCTTCAGATGGGACCTGTACAGACACTTCTGCCCACAGACAGAACAGATGAACGCTGTCTCTCCTGTGTGGAACTTCATGTGGTTCTTCAAACTGAAAATGTCGGGAAACTTCTTCCCACACTCGGAGCAGCTGTATGGTTTCCTCAGAGCGTCAGGTCTCATTTCACTTCCAGAAACGTCCTTCTTTTTCAGGGAGATTAAATCTAACTGAGGTTTCTTGATGTCTTTCCAGAAGTCACTGTCAACACTGTCCTCGCTCTTCGGCTCAACGGATTCCGACTCCTTCTCATCAGAGCAGCTCACTGTGTTCCTGCCAGTATCCAATCTGGATGGACGCTCTATCGTCTCCTTCCAGAAGTCACTGTCAACACTGTCTTCAGTTTTAAAAGAGACTAAAGTCTTTTCACCACCATCAGGTTCTAGATGTGTATCTGGATCAGGGTTCCTGGCAGGCTCTGGTCCTCCACAGTCCTCTCCATCAGCTTCTGTTTGCTCTGCCTCTCTGTTCTCTTCAGTTTGGCTTTGATTAAACTGTGAGGACTGAGCTTCCTCTTCCTCCTCTTCTTCTTCACTCTTCACAGGGACACAACTGAATGTGAACTTGGTGATATCAGCCTCCTCCAGCCAGAGTTCCTCCTGTTCCTCTTTAATGTGTAGGGGCTCTGGGTCCTCCTGCTTGGCCACCCTGTGGACCGCCATGTGTCGGCTCAGACCTCCTCTTTCTTTAAACTGTTCCCCACATACTGAGCAGCTGAGTCGTTTAGAAACTTCGTCATGTTTCACAGACTTTAACCCTGACTGAGGCTCTCTGGTCTCGGTCCAGTCCTCAGCACTGTCTTCAGTCTCAGAAGAGTTTTCAGTATCTGGTTCTAGATGTGTAACTGGATGAGAGTTCCTGGCTGGTCCTGGTCCTCCTGTCTCCATCTGTTCAGTCTGGTTTTGATGGAGCTGTGAGGACTGAGGACTGGCACATTGATGGTAATTGAGCTGATAAATGTGAGTGAATCTTCTGTCACAGACGCTGCAGCTGTAGAGTGTCTCCTTTGTGTGGAGTTCCATGTGTTTCGTCAGATATCGTCTCCACGCAAACTCTTTACCACAAATGGAGCAGCGGAACTTTGCCTGCCCGGTGTGGATCCTCATGTGTTTAACTAAAGACTCGCTGTCACTGAAACCTGAGTTACAAATGGAGCAGCTGAAGGGTTTCTCTCCTGTGCGAGTCCTCGTGTGTTCCTGCAGCTGCAGCTCTCGGCCAAATCCTTTCCCACACTCATGGCTCAGGAGCTCTGACTCCAGAGGGAAGCTTTTCTCACAAGCGATGCAGTCGAGTAGTTTCTCTCCCGTGTGGACAGATATGTGTCTTGTCAGATATCCTCCCATCATGAATCCTTTCCCACAGAATAAGCAACTAAATGGTTTCTCTCCTGTAGGACATTGGTTGTGGGTCTGCAGAGTGTGACTGTCATTAGATCCTGACTGTTTGCAGAAGTCACTGCCGACACGCTCATCTGTGTTGGGTTCAACTTTTACAGAAACATTTTTATTTTTAAGATAAGTGAAACCCGACAGATGTTGCCTGGTTTCTTTCCAAAATGCAATGTCAGCACTGTCATCAGTTTCAAAAGAGGGATCGGAGTTCCTGGATGGTCCTGGTCTTCCACAGTCCCCTGCATTAAAGCCAGCTCTTCTCCACCGCGAGGACGCAACAACACACTTGTGCTTTTTGACCTGAAACTGCCAAACAAATCTTTTTCCACAGACACTGCAGCCGAATGGTTTCACCCCCGAGTGGATTGCCATGTGCTGCGTCACAATTCCTCTTTGTGAAAATCTTTTACCACAAACGGAGCAACTAAATGGTTTCTCTCCTGTATGGGTTCTCATGTGTATCTTCAGATGGGAACTACAATGCCGTGTCTGACCACAAACTGTGCAGGTGAACACTTTCTTGCCTGTGTGCATCCTCAAGTGGGTCATCAGAAGGTAGTTGTTGGCAAAAGTTGTGTCACATTCAGAGCACCTCAGTGGCTTCTTGTGTTTTTCACTTTGGCTTTTGTGACGCAGTGATGACTTGCTAACACACTTGTGGGCTTTGAGCGGCGTCCCCCTGAAGCTTCTGCCACAGTCGCTGCACCTGACGGCTCTCGGCCTCCTGTGGATATTCTCGTGGTACCTTAGAGCTCCTTTTTTTCGAAATGTTCTACCACAAACTGAGCAACTAAAGGGTCCGTTCCCTGAGTGAGACCTTATGTGGTTGTTCAGACCTACTTTTTGAGAGAACCTTTTACCACAAACTGAGCAACCAAAGGGTCTCTCTCCTGTGTGACACATCATGTGAGTGTTCAGACTACACCGGCGTTTAAATGTTTTAGCGCACACAGAGCAGCTCAATGCCTTTCTGGCGGCACACCTCTGGTTTATCTCTCTGTCGTCAGTCTCTGGTTCTAGATGTGCATCTGGATCAGGGTTCCTGGCAGGTTCTGGTCCTCCACAGTCCTCTCCATCAGCTTCTGTCTCCATCTGTTCAGTCTGGCTTTGATGACGCTGTGAGCTATCAGCCTGGACGTCTGCAGGACGCACTGAAACACAGACAGATGGTGGGAATCTGTGAGTTTATGAAGCTGAACTTTAAACTGTCAGTCATTTCCTGGTTTTCACTTGAATTTCTGTTAAATGTTCTGTAGCATGACATCACAGTCCGTCTATTTATACAGGATTATCTTCTCAGACACACAAGAGATCATCAGCTGTAACCATAGTAACATCTGGCTCGTCCCCCTTTAACCCACCACCCCTGGATGTCCTTCTGTCCCCTGCTGCTTCACTGACCTGCCACTGTGGCTGCAACTAGTGATTCTTTTCACTATTGATTAATCCATCAGTCACTTTCCTCATTTGTTGTTTTCAGAAAACAGCGATCACAGCGTGCAGCGGAGACGCTTCACAGGGTGTTTCCTGTTTTCTGTCGTGGAACCAAAGCAAAGCTGAGATCCACCAGATGAAAATAACAAACAAATCATGTCTGAATAGGTGCCGATTCATGTGAAGTGCTATTGATCGACTAATCAATACACTGGAAGGAAGCCTGATCCAGCATCAGCTCCACGTTGCCTTGGAAACCAACACAAATGCTCTGACTGATGTGGCATCAGTATTTTCCATTTTTGTCCCTCAGCTGCCAGTCAGCATGTGAAACCAATGACGTGGACCACAAGGCAGAACCCAGAACCGAGACCTGACAGGTTCTCACAAGAAGCTCCAGGTCCTGGATCACAGAGATCCCCTCGTGAAAAAGACCCCCCAACATAAATCTGACGTTTCTTACTGCAGTTTCTCTTTTTGTTTCTTCCATCAAAAGTCAAAGGAACAAGTCTGAGAAGGCCCTGAACTACACGTCCCATGATGCATTTCAGCACAGCAGCAGTAGTAGTAGTATCAGCAGTAGTAGTATCAGCAGTAGTAGTATCAGTAGTAGTAGTGGTAGTAGTATAAGCAGTAGTAGCAGCAGCAGCAGTAGTAGTAGCAGTAGTATAAGCAGTAGTAGCAGCAGCAGTAGTAGCAGCAGCAGCAGTAGTAGCAGCAGCAGCAGCAGTATAAGCAGTAGTAGTAGCAGTAGTATCAGCAGTAGTAGCAGCAGCAGCAGTAGTAGTAGTATCAGCAGTAGTAGTAGCAGTAGTATAAGCAGTATAAGCAGTAGTAGTAGCAGCAGCAGCAGTAGTAGTAGTAGTAGTAGTAGCAGTAGTAGTAGCAGCAGTAGTAGTAGTAGCAATGCGTATCAGCAATGCGTAAATGTAACAACAACAATGCATAAAATATAGTAAATAAATGTAATGCTGCTGCTGCTTTCAGTAAAATAATGCGCAATGTCATAACAACAATAGTAAGTAATTAATGCGTATAACAGTAAATGTAAAAATAGCAATGAAATATAAACAGTAAATAACAACAACAACAATTATAAAACAATAATGTAATGTAACAGTAATGTAAAAATACTAAAGTAGTAACCAACAATGAAGTAGTAAGTAGCAATTATTAGCAACTTAACACTTATTAAGTAAGTAACAATAGTAAGTAACAGCAATGAAATGAAATGTGCTGAAATGAAGTATAAGCATTAGTAGTAGCAATGAAGTATAAGCAGTAAGTAATGTAACAGCAACAGTATAAGCAATGCTGCTGTAACAGTAGCAGTAGTAGTAGTATAAGTAGTAGTAGCAGTAGTAGTATAAGTAGTAGTATCAGCAGTAGCAGTAGCAGCAGTAGTAGTAGTATAAGTAGTAGTAGCAGTAGTAGTATAAGTAGTAGCAGTAGTATAAGTAGTAGTAGCAGTAGTATAAGCAGTAGTAGCAGTAGCAGCAGTAGTAGTAGTATAAGTAGTAGTAGCAGTAGTAGTATAAGTAGTAGTATCAGCAGTAGCAGTAGCAGCAGTAGTAGTAGTATAAGTAGTAGTAGCAGTAGTAGTATAAGTAGTAGCAGTAGTATAAGTAGTAGTAGCAGTAGTATAAGCAGTAGTAGCAGTAGCAGCAGTAGTAGTAGTATAAGTAGTAGTAGCAGTAGTAGTATAAGTAGTAGTATCAGCAGTAGTAGTAGCAGCAGCAGCAGTAGTAGTATCAGCAGTAGTAGCAGCAGTAGTATAAGTAGTAGTATCAGCAGTAGTAGTATCAGCAGCAGTAGTAGCAGTACTGTAACGCGTCACCATCATATGCGGCTGCAGTAATGATCACTCTGGTTATTGATCGATCAGCTGATCGTTATTGATCGAACATTAACTGATTTTTCGATCCTTCAGATTCTCGTCGACAGGAAGCAAAGCGCGGGAACAGCGAACGTTAGCTTAGCATCATTAGCAGAAACAGAAAGAGAACCAACCCGCTCCTCGCAGCTCCGACCCGGGCCCTGAAACCAGGTCCAGGAGTCTTCGTTGGCGAGCGACCTCCTTCTCATATCCGGATACTGTTGTCTCGAGGTGTCCGAGCAGATCAGCGCGAGCCGCAGTCTGCAGCCGCCGTCTGAGCGAGTCTTTCAGAGCCGCGAGCCTGGACATCTTCCCCCGCACAGCCCGCACAGCCCGCAGAGACCCGGGACCGATCAATACAACTTCCGGTACCTTCCCCTGGCCTTCAGAATAAAGGTTTTTAAACTCGGTTTGAGGACAGATTGATAAAAGATTGAAGAAAAAGAATTACTGCTGTATTATACTTTTATTATGGCGTCTCTGAAGTCCTGAAACATTCTTATTATTAAAGGTTCCATGTGGAGTTTTCAGTGTTTTTAATGACCCCTGGTGGCCGTTGAGTGAACTGCACTCAGCGTCCTGTTGTTGGTCATCTGATAATATTCATTCTTTTCCTGAATAACTAGCTTTTTCCACATTTAGACAAACTGCCAAATCTTGAATGTAGTTCTGAGCTGTGAGTCCGATGATCTCGAAGACATCGTGTTTAATCTTTCATCATAATTATTTTCATTCATTCAGTCACAATGGAAGTAAACACTTCTTATATTGGCCTATACTTCTCTACAATCTGATTTCCATTTGATCCAAACAGCGTTCCTCCTTCTGACAGAACTGCACTGAATGTCGTCAATAAAATGGCCGTCGAACATCTTCCAGACTTTTATAGATCCGAGGTGGAACAAATGGATTCTTTTGGAAGTTGGAGGTTATTGTCTCGTTTTGTTGCTCGCTGCGTTTGATCAATTTCACAATGTTTTTGTTTTTTTAATGTATATTGTATGAACTTCCTCTTGCTGGTGTAACATGCTTGTTTCCTGCTTTAGTTTCCAGATGTTGTTCTTATTGATCGCTGAGGATGTTTAATTTGCTGAATGGAATAAAGCTACTGCGGGGAATAAAATCCATGTAGTATGACCTAACACTGAGAATAACAACTGTGTGACGAATCACTGGAAGTCTGGCAGTGCATGGCCGGGTAATGGTGCTGTAATGAAATCAGAACCAGGCTAGCTGTATGTACACAGACAATATTAATGAGCACAATTATCATAATGTACGTATAAACTCAGATAAAGGGCAGGAGACACGAAACAGCGGACGTGACGAGATGGTCATGATGGTCATGGAAAGTACCTAGAGCTCCATGATTTTTTTAAACATAGACAAAGCTCTGAGCAGACACCATTAGTTAATGAGCCGATGAGGTCAGACTTTTGGAGCCTGAATCATCCAGAAGATGACACCATTATTTTTTGAATAAAGGAAAATTAGTAAAAAGAAACAACAATGGTGTCTGTCATAGGATGCAAGGAATAGCAGTTCAAGGTCCGGAGGTGGTGCCATCACAGAAGGAGGGGTCACAGAGGTATGAAAGGAAGGATCTGTGCATTGCATGTTCGCTGTACTGTTTGATTTAACAGTAAACTCTGCTCGCATCTGGACTCAGTGTTTTATTTGTTAGTATCTGCTAGCTGAAGATCCTGAGGACATCTGGCCCATCTTCTGGAACAGTCAGCGTGGTTCATGTCTCACTCTCATCCTGTTTAACTCTTCCCTGTTTCTCTGGCTGACGTGTGAAAACGTGTCAGAACATTCTGGAGGTTTTATTTTGACGGGCGACAGGAAGTGACACCCGGAAGTGATTTTCTGTTTTTAAGAAAATGGCCTCTCGCTTGTTTAGTTTGTTGAGGAAGAGTCTGACCCATCAGAGCCTCCGCTCACCTGTCCCCTGAAGCCTACACGTTAGCTTAGCGTCCTTGTGAAAATGTCTAAAGTCCAGATGCTGAGAGCTTTGGTCAACCAGCGACTAACTGCGGCCGCTGAAGAGATATTTGGGCTGTTTGAAAGAGCGATAGCAGAGCACGAGGAGGAACTGTGTCGTTCAAAAGAGGAGAACGAGCGACACCGGAAGCTCCTGGACGCTGTTTTCAAGCCTGAAGTCCGGCTCCACAGAGCAGGTTTGTTCTTCTTCTCTCTTCTCAGCGTTACGGTGAGTTAACGGCGGTGAAACGTTCAGTGTCCCTGTATTGTTGCAGTAAACTGACTGTTCACTTCATTACCCAGCTGTCTGGACCTTCTTCAACAGGCACGGCCTACGCTACGTCCGGATTTCAAAATAAAAGCTTCTTAACTGAGTTTTTTCCTTATGTATTATAACGTCTTCTAATATATCTTCTCGTGTAGTCGGGAGTTTCTCCCGTCCAGTATGATGTTTGTAAATGTTCCTCGATCCCGACCTCTCTGTGTTTCAGTGCATCCTGCAGACGTCCAGCAGCTGTCTGCGAGTACAGAAGAGGTTCCCCCTGAGGACTGGAGCCCCAGTCTGGACCAGGAGGACCCAGAGCCCCCCCACATTAAAGAGGAACAGGAGGAACTCTGGACCAGTCAGGAGGAGGCTGATATCAGCGAGTTCACGTTCACTCCTGTCCCTGTGAAGAGTGAAGAAGAGGAGGAGGAAGCTCGGTCCTCACAGCTTCATCAAAGCCAGACTGAACAGATGGAGACAGGAGCTGATGGAGAGGACTGTGGAGGACCAGGACCAGGCAGGAACCCTGATCCAGATACACATCTAGAACCTGAGACTGAAGACTCTCCAGAGACCGATGACAGTGATGAGGACTGGACTGAGACCAGAGAGCCTCGGTCAGGTTCAAAGTCTCACAACAGCAAAGTAAGTGATGTGACGCCTGCTGGTGGTGAAAAGCAGCTGCTGCTGCACAGCTGCTCTGAGTGCGGGAAGAGATTTGGTAACAAGACGAGTCTGAAGGTCCACATGAGGATCCACACAGGAGAGAACTCCTTCAGCTGCTTGGTCTGCGGTAAAGTATTTGCACAAGGAGCAAATCTGAGACAACACATGGCGGTCCACACGGGGCGGGAACAATTGAGCTGCAGCGTTTGTGACAGAAGATTCACCTGGTATAAACAGTTCACAACCCACAAGTGTGTTGGTCCTCTGTCCTCACCGTCCCAACCAAAGCAGACTGAACCGATGGAGACAGAAGGACCAGAACCAGCCAGGAACTCTGATCCAGATAGACATCTAGAACCTGAGACTGAAGACAAGACTTCAGACTCTGAGACTGAAGACAGCGATGAGACCAGAGAGTCTCCGTCAGGTTTAAAGTCTGTGAAACATAAAGACGTCCCACTGAGTCAGAGGACACCTTTTACTGGCGAGAGACCGTTCAGCTGCTCCGTTTGTGGTAGAAGGTTCCGTCGCAGGGGCCACATGAAGGAACATATGAGAAGTCATGTAAAGGAGAAATCCCAGGTGGAACATGGAACTTGACCGTTTCTTGTGCGGACTTTTACTTTGAAAAGACCCGACCCGGAGGCGAGTGCTTCCTGTTGCAGCGTGTTAGACATCAGAGCGACCCCCCCCCCCATGATGTGTTGTTAGAAATATGATGTCACTTTGTGTTCCTCAGTGTTTTGTAATCTCGAGTGCTGAACAGTGACGTCTGGAGTTTGTGCGTTCTAAAAGTTTCAAAGTTTTAAGTGCGACTCGTCTTCTCTGCCTGTTTTGGCTCGTTGGTGAAGCCTGACTGACCTCCATCTGGTCCTCACCTTCAGCTCATCTTTTACTTTATCTTAGTTTAAGACATTTTTCTTTAAGTTTCTTTTGTTCCTCCTGGCCTGAAGTCTCTGAGCGCCTCAGTGTTAAACTGAAGGCTGTTTCATTTTGACTTTTTATATTTTTGTACCACGATGTCTCGTGGGTTTCGTGGGCTTATAGTTAGTTTTTTCCCTTTTTGAAGTTTCCAGCGGAGCTACTGAAGCCCAGCTGAAGTCAGTGTCCAGATCCACATTTTAATGGACATTCAGACACAAAGACTCAGCTGGAGTTGCTTTTCCTACAACTTCACTGGAGAACGGTTCCAGGACTGGGCCCTGAAACGTGACTGCCAGACTGGCTAGGAGACCTCATCCTCTTTGTGACCGAGTGCTTCATGGACTCACCTAGAAGCGTAACCTGCAGCTTTTAATTTTTATTATTTCCTTTTGAAGGACATGAGTGTGCAGACTGAATTTTAAAGTAGTTTTAAATCCAGCTCCAGTGATCTGGATCACAGACTCTGCTCTCCGGTCTGAAATTAAGATGTAACAGATGAAGCGTGACGTTGACTTTCATGTGAACTTCAGATGAGTCTGAGCAGCTCAATTAATCTGCTGAGTCTGACAGAATCTGTGGGCTCGTTGTGGATGCGGCAGTATTGAATAATAAATGAACAGATGTGATTCATGTTTTTACCAATAAAATCCTCAATTCTACAAATGCTGCTGTTCAATCCCCCGATGCACATGCTCACACTGCACATTAAACTGACTACAGCTGAAAACATCTTACTTCAAAGTTTCTATTCTGTTTCTATCGTGAAACACTAGAACACAAGTCATAATTATATCAGGCCTCTGATTTAGTTTTCTTTGAATTCCAGGCGTGTGGACATCATCCACAGGATTTAGTTTCTTGATTAGATGCATTTCTTTTAGTTTC
This sequence comes from Macquaria australasica, assembly GCA_005408345.1. Classification (NCBI taxonomy): domain Eukaryota; kingdom Metazoa; phylum Chordata; class Actinopteri; order Centrarchiformes; family Percichthyidae; genus Macquaria; species Macquaria australasica. The sequence goes on from SEMN01001084.1 coordinate 70,261, forward strand.
TTCAAAAGTACAAAGATGTTCTATTTTAGGCAAACGAACAAAAAACACAAAAAGGTTTGAGATTTTACTGATGCTGAGATTCTCTGGATGTTATCTGCAGTATCATTATCTTCTTTATTATTATAATTATTATTAGGTCGCCTTCATAAGAAGCAAAGAGAATCAATATGAAACTCAGTGAAAGAAACAGACCAGACAAACAGTCCCTGTGTCTCTTCTATTTATTTAAAGAATCAAAGAACAGGATCGAAGTTTCAGAATAAATTCAAGCACTTGATTTTAACCACGAGGCCTTCATCTGCCCTTCTCATCTTCATGCAGCGGGCCGTTCAGAACCTGTCAGCTGAGATCTGCTGACACTGAACTTTAGGAGTTACTGCACAGTTCAAATCAGAGTAACATTATTTGGATTTTCAAAAATATGTAAAAAGAATCAAGTGTTATGCTACACAGTCCATCAGTCTGATACGAGGAGATTGTTCTCGTCAGATTAGTCTTCAGACCAGCTCGTCCTTTATCAGCTAACAGTGAAATCACTTCTGAAACTCAGTGTTTATCTGCGTTCAACTCTAACTACCTCTGAATTTACAGCGCTGGACTCTAAACAGCTGGAAGCTGCTGTTTGGGTTCAGTTTGTAACACCTGCTGTCTGAGCAGACGGAGAGATGAAGGAAACGCAGGATGTGAGAAGCTGCTGGAACAGATTTAATCCAAGAATCAAAAAAAACCATACACATTTAAACTATATTCACAGAATGTAACTGAATTCAGATGGTGAAATCTTCAGCGCTATAAATTCAGAGGTATCTTAAAGATTCAGCAGTAGTTAAATCTGTCTGGCCTCCAGACAGGAAGACAAACTGCTCGTCTTTTAACTGTGAAAACACTCGTTCTCTTTGTAAACGCAGATCCTGCAGAGATTAAACACACGTGTGGTTTTTGATGAGTAACTTCTTGTTGAATCCTTTCCCACAAACACTGCATTTATACAGTTTCTCCCCTGTGTGGATGGTCATGTGCTCCGTCAGATGAACGTTCTGTTTAAAACTTTTGCCACAAACTGAGCAGCTGAACGGTTTCTCTCCCGTGTGAATTCTCATGTGTGTCTTCAGATTGCCCTTCAGGGTGAATGTTTTATCACACTCGCTGCAGCTGAATGACTCCTTGGCGAGAACCTTTTTCTCCGTTTGGCTTTGACGGAGCTGTGAGGACTCTCCAACACACTTGTGGGTTTTGAGCTGCGTGTACCAAGTGAATCTTTTGTCGCAGGCGCTGCAGCTGAAGCGTTTCTCCTCTGTGTGGACTGACATGTGCAGCGTCATCCGTCTTTTATGTGCAAATCTTTTATCGCAAAATGGGCAGTTAAAGGGTTTCTCTCCTGTGTGAATTCTCATGTGCAGCTGCAGAGTTCCTTTCTGGCTGAAACTTTTGCCACAAAATGAGCATTCAAACGGTTTCTCTCCCGTGTGAATTCTCATGTGTGCCAAAATGTTTCCACTGCAGCTGAAACGCTTCTGACAGATGGAGCAGCTGAACGGTTTCTCTCCTGTGTGAGTCCTCATGTGACTCATCAGATGGTCCCTGCGGCAGAACGTTCTCCCGCACTCGGAACAGCTGAATGACTCCTTCTCCGTGTTACAACTAGCATCACTAACGGCCTCCTCATCATTTTCCAGAGAGTTTAAACTTGATTCAAACTCCCGACTCTCCTTCCAGCCTTCATCACTTACTTCAGCCTCAGGTTCTGAAGGTTTATCTTTAGTAACTGGTTCTAAATGACTACCTGGATCTGAGGACCCGGCTGGTTTTGGTCCTGTGTGACTGTTAGCATTGATCACGTCACTAACGTTGCGACTGGATGTTTTCTTCCCTGTGTGGATCCTCATGTGTCGGCTGACGTCTCCACTGTATCTGAAACGCTTCTTGCAGACGGAGCAGCTGAAAGGTTTCTCTCCTGTGTGAAGTCTCATGTGACTTATTGAGTTTCCCTTTTGAGAAAATCTTTTACCACAAAAGGAGCAGCTGAACGGTTTCTCTCCTGTGTGAATTCTCATGTGTGCATTCAGATGTGGCTTGCGGCCAAATCTTTGACCACACTCAGAGCAGCTGAACGACCTCTCGACTGAGTTACACTTCACGTCACACGGACTCACAGCGACGCCATCATGTTTCACAGAGTTTGAACCTGACGGAGGCTCTCTGCTCTCCTCCCAGTCACCATCGCTGACTTCAGTCTCTGAAGAGTCTTCAGCCTTGTCGTCACTGACTGGTTGTAGATGTGTATCTGGATCAGGGTTCCTGGCTGGTCCTGGTCCTCCACAGTCCTCTCCATCAGCTCCTGTCTCCATCTGTTCAGTCTGGCTTTGATGAAGCTGTGAGGACTGAGTTTCCTCTTCCTCCTCTTCTTCACTCTTTACAGGGACAAGAGTGAACGTGAACTCGCTGATATCAGCCTCCTCCTGACTGGTCCAGAGTTCCTCCTGTTCCTCTTTAATGTGGGGGGGCTCTGGGTCCTCCTGGTCCAGACTGGGGCTCCACTGCTGCTGCTCTTCTTCACCAACAATCACTTTCCGGACATCTGAAGGTAAAGCTGAAACACAGACAGACATTAATATTAACCCCTGAACTTTTGTTTGCCGAGTTTCCGCCTCTGGTCTCCATGGAGTCTGTGTGTGTGTGTGTGTGTGCTTTATTCATTTAAAATGTGTTAACCTGTAAATTAAAGTTCTGTAGAAATGATTCAACTCATTCAGGTGTTAGCGTATAAGCTCTTTTCACCATCAGACGTTGAGGTACAGTGACGGTTACACAACGGAGGTCTCTGTTGAAATGCTGCTACTGGTCACCAAAGAAGAAGAAACCAAGAAATATTCACATTTGAGAAACTGGAACTAAGAATTTTGTTTAAAAATGGTTTAAACGATGAATAATTTCAGCTCTGCTTGAGTTTAGAGTTACGTTGAACTCTGCAGCTCATTCAGTTTGCTGCATGCACTGAAACAGGCACATGACTTTCTCTGGTAATCACATGAAACGTGTGTCATGATGTGAAAATAACATCTTTAGTCGTGATGGCAGCACGTTTTATCCATAAAGTATAATGTATGGTTTCTAGCACACACTTTGTGTTCACTGTAACAGCAGCCTGAGGACTCCTCGGTCCACAGCTGCTTTACTGCTGTGTGGAAGACAAAGCGGTAAAGACCATCAACAAGTTAAACTTTGACTACATTTGGAAAAGAAAATGTCATTATTTAAAGAAAGCAGCCGTGGTAAAGGATTATGAAGATGGTCTGCAGGCCTTTGGCTTCGACTGTATGAATGAACCTTAAAGATCAAATGGTCGAGATCCTTTCTAGTAAATAAAAACAGCTTTTGGTTTTGTGTCCCAGGGACATTTTTAAAAAGATTGGTGGTATCGATTTTCTCTTACGTTGTGACTTTTTTGTTCCAAAATTACCTGTAAAATTATCCTCATTCCATTCACAGGTACTGTTATATTGGAAACTATTGTACAAACACAGTTTCACACCGCACGATGTTCCCATGTGGAATTGCAGATTCATTCTTTTCAGAAATAGGTCTTTATTTTTTAGTGACTGGATGGAGAAAAATATTTGGTCCATCACTCAATTATTAGATGAATCTGGCAAAATCTTACATTTTGAGGTATTCTGTAAAAAATGTAATTTCCAGTGCAACCGTAAACAATATGATAAGATTATTAATAGCACACCAACTTCTTTTATTTTGATGGCTAAAAATGCACTACCCCCCCCCCCCCCCCTTCATTGATGACTGATGGACATGATTTCTCAAATAAGATTCTGCCAAATAAAGTGATCCGTGGTCTCTTTACAAATATTTTATACCCTGTGCAGGTTAGCAGGAGCTCAGAACAAACTATTGAACATTATTGATTATTAGAACAGTTTTATTTTATTTTATTTTGTTTTGTTTTGTTGTTGTTTTTTCCTTCTTGTCTTTTATTAGATTTTACATCGTGTTTTTGTCTAAAGAGCCTACTTCTGTTCATGTATTTCTTGCCATATATTGTTGTAAAATTTCTATTTCAATAAAAAAAAAAAAAAATGTAAAAAAACCAAAAACTGCTGTGTGGAAGCTCTAGCTAACGTTAGCTTAGCAGCATTAGCAGCGCAGTGCGCGTGTTTCTGGCAGCAGAAGAAGAACAGACCTTCTCCTGGCAGCCTCGGCTCCGGGTTTAAAACCCCGCGCAGCAGGTTGCGGTGTCGGTCCATGTTTCCTCTGCGGTTCGGTTTCTGTGATTTGGACTAAACGCGCGGCTCCGCTCCGCCGTCTGCTCGCATCGTTAAAGCAGGGACGACGCCAACTATCACTTCCGGGGACATGTTTCAAAATAAAATCCCGTTTGAGGACTGTACGTTTCTCATGTTGCCCTTCCTCACACGTCACCTGGATCACCGTGACTCCTTCCTCACACGTCACCTGGATCACCGTGACTCTTCCTCACACGTCACCTGGATCACCGTGAGTCTTCCTCACACGTCACCTGGATCACCGTGACTCTTCCTCACACGTCACCTGGATCACCGTGACTCTTCCTCACACGTCACCTGGATCACCGTGACTCTTCCTCACACGTCACCTGGATCACCGTGACTCCTTCCTCACACGTCACCTGGATCACCACCCGTGACTCTTCCTCACCACGTCACCTGGATCGTGATCCTTCCCTCACGTCACCTGGATCACCCGGTGACTCTTCCTCGATCACCCTTCCATCCATTTCCATTGTTCCTCCATTCCTGAATCCATTGGCTTTCCCTGAATCCACACCTGAATCCCCGTGGCTTTCTTTCCCTGGTCCACCGTGAGCTCTTCCTTCCTCACACGTCACCTGGATCACCGTGACTCTTCCTCACACGTCATCTGGATCACCGTGACTCTTCCTCACACGTCACCTGAATCACCGTGAGTCTTCCTCACACGTCACCTGGATCACCGTGACTCCTTCCTCACACGTCACCTGGATCACCGTGACTCTTCCTCACACGTCATCTGGATCACCGTGAGTCTTCCTCACACGTCACCTGAATCACCGTGAGTCTTCCTCACACGTCACCTGGATCACCGTGACTCTTCCTCACACGTCACCTGGATCACCGTGACTCTTCCTCACACGTCATCTGGATCACCGTGAGTCTTCCTCACACGTCACCTGGATCACCGTGACTCTTCCTCACACGTCACCTGGATCACCGTGACTCCTTCCTCACACGTCACCTGGATCACCGTGACTCTTCCTCACACGTCATCTGGATCACCGTGACTCTTCCTCACACGTCACCTGGATCACCGTGACTCTTCCTCACACGTCATCTGGATCACCGTGACTCTTCCTCACACGTCACCTGGATCACCGTGACTCTTCCTCACACGTCACCTGGATCACCGTGACTCTTCCTCACACGTCACCTGGATCACCGTGAGTCTTCCTCACACGTCACCTGGATCACCGTGACTCTTCCTCACACGTCACCTGGATCACCTGCTGCTGGAACTTATTCCATTATAAACGTCATTACAGAACTACACACTTATTCTGAAGGCCAGGAGTGTACCGGAAGTTACACTCCGGTCTAAAGAACGACAGTTTTCTTCGATCTTTGGGATTTTAAGGTTTCTTTTCTTTCTGCTGCAGGAAACGTTTCCTGCTGATGTCAAGCTACTTCCTACAATGAACAGCTCTTCCGGTCCAGCTTTGTTTTTGGCCTTCAAAATAAATGTGTAATGTGGTGATGGGCAGAGAACAGCACAGTGCCACCTGCTGGTTGGCTGCCCTCTCTGTTTTGATTCGTTTCAGTCTCGTGTCGTTTATTCAGGTGTTGAACCTGAACCACTTCAGAGGTTCTGCTGTGACATGTTACAGTGAAGTAATCAATAAATCCAGATATTAAATATTTCTGCTGACAGAAATGTGAATGAAGCTTTTAGTGTCTCTGTGTTCTGGCGTCATGGTTGATGTTTATGTGATGTCACTGGAGAATGGCGTTCTTTAAGTTCGCTGATTACTTTTTGTCAGAGCCGGTTTTTACAGCTTCCTGTTGTTTTCAGTGTTTTCACTGTGAACAGTCAGCAGCACCTGACGTCACACAGCAGGTAGCTCTTAATGAAGGCAGGTGTGCTCAGGTGGACCGCTGCATGCTTTGCTTCTTCGTTTGGTTTAATCTGAGTCTTCGTAAAGGCCGCTTCTGTTCCAGTCATTAATATAACCCCTGGGATCAATAACCGCATCAGACAACAAAGAAGAGAATATAGGAAGGCTGAACGTAGATGGAAAAAAATCAAAACTTGTAGTTCACCTCCTCCATATGAAGGAGCTACTGTTTAAACTGAACCATATCATTAAAGATGCGCGAGCTGCCTACTTTTCTGGCTTGATTAATAGTAATAAACATAACCCAAGTTTTCTGTTTGGTACTATTAACAAGCTTGTAAATCCATCTCTTTCTACAATTTCCACATCTTCTTCCAATGACTGTGAAAAAATCGTATCTTTTTTTGTCGGCAAGATCGATGCCCCTTTCAGCCGTCCTACGTTACTGTCTGAATTTGCTCCTACATGCCTCCAGACCCTTTTACAGTCCCTGTGATATAGTCCCCACAAAATTTCTAAATTCCGTCTTTCCTGTCTCAGGTCCCAGTCTGCTCTCTATTATCTTACTCTCTCACATCCGGGTCCGTACCCGACTATTTTAAAATTGCCAGTTCAGCTAATTCTCAAAAAAACCCTCCCTCAATCCAACCCAATTACAGAATTATAGGCCAATCTCCAAGCTACCATGTTTATCCAAAATCCTAGAAAAAATCGTTACGCACCAACTTCTGGAGTTGGTTGAGGGTCATAAAATCTTTGATAAATTTCAATCTGGCTTTTGCCATAAGCACAGTACTGAGACCGCATTACTACGAGTGACCGATGACGTTCTTATGCATGCAGACAAAGGTGAATATTCCATTCTTATTCTACTTGATTTGACTGCTGCCTTTGATACCATCAATCACTCCATTTTACTGGATAGGTTGCATAACTGGGTTGGCATTTTGGGTACAGCTTTAAACTGGTTTCATTCCTATTTGATTAACAGATATTTCAATGTTCGTATCAATAATCGTGTATCCTCCTCAGCTCCCCTGCGGTGTGGCGTCCCTCAGTGGTCGGTCCTTGGACCTGTCCTCTTCTCACTGTACATGCTTCCTCTGGGTCACTTGTTCAGCCATTTTAAAGATGTGTCATATGACTGTTATGCCGATGATACACAGATCTATTTCTCTGCAAAACCCAATAACCTGAACCAATTGTCCTCCATTCATGATTGTTTAGCAGCCACCAAAGATTGGATGTGTCTTAATTTTCTCCACCTAAACCCTGACAAAACAGAAATTCTTTTAATTGGACCTGATAACTTTGCCACTGCAGCTGATCAGTTTATTGGTCCATTTAAGTCAAATATCAAATCAACCGCTAAGAATTTCGGTATCATCTTTGACCAGCATATGACTTTTGACCATCATGTTACTAAGCTTGTCCAGTCCTGCTTTCTTCAGCTAAGAAATATCTCAAAAATCAGACCTATCTTATCTTCTAAGGATCTTGAACTGTTAATTCATGCTTTCATTTTCTCCCGTTTAGACTATTGTAATTCCTTCTACACGTGCCTCAGTCAAGCTGCTTTAAATCACTTACAACTGGTTCAAAATGCAGCTGCCAGACTATTAACCAGATTCCCACATTAGCCCTGTTCCTGCATTCCTCCACTGGCTTCCTGTAAAATTCAGAATAAACTACAAGATCCTGCTGATGACATAACACGACCTCGCCCCTAGATACATTTCAGATCTCCTCGTTCCTCACTCCACTTCCCGGCCGCTCCGATCTTCAGCTATCGGATTAATTAATTGACTGATCTGCTTGGGTGTTTGCTGATCAGCTCAACAACATTTCTGAAGCAACAACAAAGAAACTAAATCAAGTCTAAAATAAACTTTACTGACCACAACCTTGACCTGCAGAATACAAAGTGACATGAATGACTGTGTTTGATCATCTTGTTACAATGTGGATCAATCACATTCAAACAGCTGATCAATATGATTGATATGACAAAGTACACATAATAGAATCATGATTCTACTCACTGAGAATAAAATGTGTTCAGCAACACTGAGGAAAGTTATAACAAGTTACTGTACATGAAATGTACCTGAAGTGAAGTTATGTGTCATGAGACAACCCTCAGATATTGTTACCATGGTAACTCTCCTGTTGGTCTCTGGCTGTGTGTGTGAGCACAGCAGAGTGTAAGACTTTAGATTTACAGGTTTGCTGCATCAGAGATAAATAATTCATGAAATTCACAATTAGTGTCGATGCTGTGAACTCGACCGTCGTTCGTCTTCAGCTCAGTTTCTCGCTTCTCTAACGGGGAAGGCACGAGTGTTTCGGCTGAAGATGGAGCGTCTCTGAAGGTCCCAGTGAGCTTCAACCGGAAGTGCTTCAGATCATCTAACATCTGACGTCCAGCAAGTTTCCTTTTTCATTCAGACAATAAACTGCCAAAAACGTATCCATAACTTTTTACACTGAGCGGCAGCAGAACACGCTGAGAGAGAACACACAGCAGTTACATCCAGTTATCCAAAGAGAAAGAAAGAGTCAGTGTCAGCAAATGAGACTTTGACAGTCACTTTAGAATAACTGTCTGACATCGTGCACATGAACACAAGCTGAGTATGAGAGGAACTCAGATCTGACTGCATCTCGTAACATCTCTGACTAGAGGAGGTGAACTTTCCTCCGACTGTCTCTCTAGTTTATTTCTCGACTTGTCTCCGAATGATATTTCATGTGATTATTAAAACTTTGCCTCCAGGTAAAACTTTTACCACAGACTGAACAACTGAAGGGTTTCTCTCCTGTGTGAGTCCTCATGTGCACCTTCAGATGGCCACTCTCAGTGAAGCGGTTACCGCACACGGAGCAGCTGAACGGTTTCTCTCCTGTGTGGATTCTCAGGTGTTTCCGTAATGACCCGCTGCAAGAAAAATATTTCATACACACTGAACAACCGTATGGTTTTTCTCCTGTATGAATCCTCATGTGTTCCTGCAGATTCTTCTTGCGGCGAAATCCTTTTCCACACTGAGAGCAGCTGAATGGTCTCTCTGCACTGTCACTCCTCACATCAGCTTGGAGGACTTGGTCAGTTTGTAGAGAGTTTAATGTTGACTGAGGCTCCCTGGTCTCCTTCCAGTCATCAGCACTGACTTCAGTCTGAAGTCTAGGAGAGAGGGAGGTTCCTGAGCAGCTGGCTGGAGGTTCTGCCTCTCGATTCCGCTCACTGTGACCTGGATGAAGCTGCGAGGACTCACCGGCACACTTGTGGTTTTTCAGATTGTAACGCCAAGCAAATCTTTTGCCACAAATGCAGTAAAGGAATTGTTTCTCCTCCGTGTGCACTGTCATGTGGTTTGTCAGATATCCTTTTTGCGTAAAGCCTTTCTCACAGAACGAGCAGCTGAACGGTTTCTCTCCTGCGTGAGTTTTCATGTGTATCTTCAGGTTCTCTTCACTGCTAAATGTTTTCCTGCACTCAGAACAGATAAATGATTTGCTGTCAGTGTTACTCCCCACATCGCCTACAGGAAGTTCAGTCTCTGTCGCAGAGTTGAGACCTGACTGAGGCTCTCTGGTCTCCTTCCAGTCCTCATCTGTGACTTCGGTCTCGGGTCCAGAAGAGTCTGAAGTCTTGTCATCAGAGTCTGATCCTCCACAGTCCCCTCCATCAGCTCCTGGCTCCACCGGTCCAGCTGAGCTGCTGGCTGGAGGCTCCTCAGTCTGATGAAGTTGGGATAAATCACCAGCACACTGGTGGCTTTTCAGCTCATGACGCCAAGCGAACCTTTTGTCACAAACGCAGCAGCGGAACCGTATCTTCCCTGTGTGCCGCGCCATGTGCTGGATCAGATATCCCCTTTGTGTGAACTTTCTAGCACAAACTGAGCAGCTGAACAGGTTCTCCTCTGAGTGAGTTCCCATGTCTTTCTTCAGATGATGACTGTAGCAAAGTCTTTTATCACACTCAGAGAAGCTCGGTGGTTTGCCGCCACTGTTGCGTCTCATACCGCCGGCAGGTGAAGAGGAGTTGAGATGAAGCTGCGACCCACTGACACACTTATGACATTCGACTCCGGAGTGCCAGACCAGCCTTTTGTTGCAGACGCTGCAGCCGTGTCGTTTCTCCCCTCTGTGGACGGCCATGTGTTGGATCAGATATCCCTTCTTTGTATATTTCTTGCCACACACTGAGCAACTAAATGGTTTCTCCCCGGTGTGTGTTCTCATGTGCGTCTCCAGAAATCCGTTTTTTGTAAATGTTTTCCCGCACGCAGAGCAGCTGAATGGTTTGTCAGGAGAATCACATCCCACATCCCTCACAGAGACTCCATCATGTTCCACAGCGTCTGACGGAGGCTCTCTGCTCTCCTCCCAGTCATCACAGCTGACTTCTATCTCTGCTACAGAAAAGTCTGCAGTCTTGTCGTCACTGACTGGTTCTAGATGTGTATCTGGATCAGGGTTCCTGGCTGGTCCTGGTCCTCCACAGTCCTCTCCATCAGCTCCTGTCTCCATCTGTTCAGTCTGGCTTTGATGAAGCTGTGAGGACTGAGCTTCCTCCTCCTCCTCTTCTTCTTCTTCACTCTTCACAGGGACAGAAGTGAACGTGAACTCGCTGATATCAGCCTCCTCCTGACTGGTCCAGAGTTCCTCCTGTTCCTCTTTAATGTGGGGGGGCTCTGGTGGGTCCTCCTGGTCCAGACTGGGGCTCCAGTCCTCAGGGGGAACCTCTTCTTTACTCACCGACAGCTGCTGGACGTCTGCAGAGAACAGGAAACAGGAAACACAGTGTTAAAGTGTGATATCACTGCTCCGCTCCTCTCTGGGGGGTCGAACTTTGACATTAATCAAGTTAAGTCTGACTTCAGCGTTCAGTGTTTCTGTAGTTCCTGACTAACAGGAGGAGCAGCTGCAAACTGAAAGGAGAGGAAGAGGATGGAGGAAGATGATGGAAATGTAAGAATGAAAACACTAAAACACTGAACGGACATGAAGGAACTCTGCATGGGTGAGAATCATCTGATGAAGTGTGTGTGCTGAAAGTGAAGCGTTATTGAATGTTAAGCACTGAAAGGAGCTGAAGTGTAACCACCAAAAGCTGCTCTGACAGACAGAGGTGAAGTTTAATCACACAAATAAAATGATGAAGAAATTTGAATCAACACTTATCTGTTAATGTTTTAATAAAAACCACCGAATCTTTCAGGCTGTGAAAGATGAAGCAGTTTCATTTAGTGCCATTAAGTCATTTCAGAAGTCTGGATGAGATTTCATGTAGAAATGCAGAATGTTGTTTGAGACATTTCTAATATTTCCTGACACTGTTGCTTCAACACATTTAACCCCCGACAGGCTGAGATGCACGTTCTGCTATCGAAAACCAAACAAGTCCAAACACAGAAAACGGAACCATCATTCTACTCATGAAACATGAGACACGTCATCCGTTTATCTGGAGCCGCAGGAACGTTCCCCAGGAACCTTTGGAGGAACTCGGTGCAGTTCCACCACAGGGACCAGGGTCTAAATTAAGTTTCTGGGACATTATTTTACCCCTCAAGCAGTTCCTGCTGGGGGGGTAGTACTTTCCAAAAGTACAGGAACTTTGGGGGAGGGGCTTAAACAGTTCTGATTGGTCGGGTCCTCACAACATTTTATTTCAGCCACCGTAAACAGGTTCGTGCTTTGTTCTTTGAGCTTCGACTCGACGGAGCTCCAGAAGAAGTTCCTGAACATTAAATGTGAAGCGGCTCAGCAGCAGCACTGAATGATCCTCTGCTACAGTAATAAGTGACAGTCGGACGGGGTTGTTGGTCTGCTGCTGGATCACGTGACCTCCAACCATCTGCCAACATCAAGGACCAGGAATCCAGAGTTTGTATTGATGCTGTGAGCTGAACCGTCATCTGTCAGGACTCTTTTCAATTTCATGTTCAGATTCTAAACACGTAAAGTGACGTCAGCTGCTGGAACAGAGAGGCAGTAAATACTGAAGTTCTGATCCAGAACAGTTACAGACCCCCCCCCCCCCCCGACTTCAGAGTAAATCTCGTGTGACGGACGCTGAATGGCGCCCCCCCTGTGGACCTTCATGCGTCTCCCCACCCCCCCTCTAAATCTAAAGCGTTTCTCACAGACTGAACAGCTGAACGGTTTTCCTGCTGCATGACATCTCGTGTGTCAGCAGATTTTTCTTGCAGCCTAATATTTGTCTACATTTGAAGCAGTTAAATATTTTATTGCTAATATAACCTGACTGAGGCTCTCTGGTCTCCTCCCAGCCATCACTGTCTTCAGTCTCTGGTTCTAGATGTGTATCTGGATCAGAGTTCCTAGCTGTTTCTGGTCCCCCACAGTCCTCTCCATCAGCTCCTGTTTCACCAACACACCTGTGTCTTTTAACCCCTGAAAGCCAGGTGAATTTTCTGTCACAAACACGGCAGCTGAACGGTTTCTCCGGTGTGGCGGCCCACGTGGTACATCATATTTCCTTTTTGTGAAAATCTTTTACCACAAAACGAGCAGCTGAATGGTTTCTCTCCTGTGTGCGTCCTCATGTGTCTCTTCAGAAGGTATCTGTAGCTAAATCTTTTCCCACACTCAGAGCAGCGAAGTGGTTTCTCACTAGTATCACATCTCATATCACTGACAGGAACGTTCCTGCTCTTCTTCTGATCCTCATCACTGATGCCAGTCTCTGAAGAGTCTGGAGAACCGTTGTCACTGATTGGTTCTAGATGTGTATCTGGATCAGGGTTCCTGGCTGGTCCTGGTCCTCCACAGTCCTCTCCATCAGCTCCTGTCTCCATCTGTTCAGTCTGGCTTTGATGAAGCTGTGAGGACTGAGCTTCTTCTTCTTCACTCTTCACAGGGACAGGAGTGAAAGTGAACTCGCTGATATCAGCCTCCTCCTGACTGGTCCAGAGTTCCTCCTGTTCCTCTTTAATGTGGGGGGGCTCTGGTGGGTCCTCCTGGTCCAGACTGGGGCTCCAGTCCTCAGGGGGAACCTCTTCTTTACTCACCGACAGCTGCTGGACGTCTGCAGGGGAGAGCAGAGAGGGTTTAAAGCTGATGTCACTTGAATCAGTGTCAGTTGGTCTGAAGACTGAATGGCTGCATTTATAAAGCGCTTTATATCCAAACCACTTCACAAGCTGGTCCCAGCCAACCACCGTGTCTTCAGGATCGAACCACCGGCCCTATGACCAGCGGACGGCCCACTTTACCTCCTGAGCCACAGCTGAAGAGTTTGAAATTGAAAACAATCTGTTGCCACCCCACCCTACCCCGCCCCTCCAGCAGCAGTCAGGCCGTTCAGTCTCTGAATCGATGAGCACGATGGAGCACGAGCTGCCGTCTTCCAGGAACTACCCACGGCCCGGCAGCTGCTCTCTGATGGACGGTGGAAGAATCGATCCGGCAGTTTGGAGGTCCGGCAGAAACTGGATGGATTCTGGTCTAATTCATGTTGATGTTTGATTTTAATTTGCAGCCTTGTGAAACACTTGCTCTCTAAATAATAATATTAACTACTGCACGTGGAAACATGTTGAAATAAACTGTGAGCCGTTTGTCTTCATCGTGTTGTTCTGGACCAGGTCTGGAGATACTGAAGAGGAGGAGAGTCACTCCTCATTTACCACAATCTAAAACGAAGATGATCCACACGTTTGTTACTCAAACCATCAATGAGGATTATTATTATAGCTAGTAATCAACTGTATTCTGATCAACTAATCATTTAACCTCCACCACTGTGTGTGTGCGTGTTCAGTCCTGATGAAGGCAGGTGTTTCGGTTCATGTCGTTCACCTGTTGTCCAGCAGGCTGCGCTAGTTATGCAGGGCTAATATGTAGCAACGGCTAGCCCTGTTAGCTTAGCTAGCAAAAAGGCTTCAGGATTCATGGTGAACCTTCCGGTGTGACGTGAAGACACACGCTACCTGGTCTGCTCGGTACCTGGGGGCGTTTCACCGACAGGTACCGACATGTGACGTTGCGTTAGGAACAAGTGAGCACCGCTCGGGTGTTTCCGGGCGCACTGACCCGCTCTGTGCAGCTTCACTTCGGGCTTCAGCACGGCATCGAGCAGCCTCCTCTGGCGGCAGATCTCCCGCTCTGCCCGCTCAACTCTGCCTTCGTACTCCGCCACGGTTTCCTCCAGCAGCCCGACGATCTCCTCCGCCGCCGCCGCGAGCCGCTCGGTGAGCAGCGGCCTCAGCGCCGGGACCGGAGCCGCTTCTTCCGCTTTCTCCAGCTGCAGCAGAAAGTCTTCAGCGGCGGCGCTGATCCGCTGGTGTACCGACACCCGCAGCAGCTGCACGGCGCACATTTTCCTGCTGCTGCTGTGGCTTTGATGCTTCCAGCGGTCAACAGGAGGACTTCTTCCGCGTCGACGGAAACCAACAAACCCCCTGCTGGTCCGGAGGAGAAATAACGAGACACGTTTCCACCAGATTCCAACTACAAAACTTATATTTAAACACAAAGAGGTGCAAGAAGTATTCCGATCTTTTACTGCAGTTAAAGTACTAATACCACCGTGTAGAAATACTCTGTTTCAAGTAAAGGTCCAAAAGTATCAGCATCAAAATATACTTAAAGTACTCATGATGCAGAGTAATATATGTTACTGGATTATAATTATTGATGCATTCATGTGTTCATCACTTTAAAGACTGACACTGATCAGAGTCAGTTTTTATATAAGCTTCATGACGTAGACAGGTCCCAGCTGGTGGACTGTTAGCACCAGCCTGCAGGTTCAGGATCAGAAACGGTAGACGTGTGTTGAAATGCAGATTTTATACATTTGGTAAGAAATGTCAATATGAACAGCAGCGCTGATGGAGAGCAGTAAGTTATGTGAACACTGTTTAAACAGAAGAAGTAATTCAGGGCAAAAAGCATCCTAACAACCTGCAGGCAGCTCATTCGTCTCCTGATATAAAGCTTCATACACTGATCAGATTTATTGTCATTATAGAGTTACATGGCAAAATATAATGCTGCTGTCAGACCTCACAACAGATATCTAACGGTTTCTCCCAAAATAAGAGTTTCTATAAGAGTCAGTGAAAAAGTGCCAGAGAAGTTCCCGTCGGTCCACAGACCACCTCCTCTTCAGGTCCTGCAGCTGTCCGTCCAACTCATCCACGTTCTCTAGGTTACAGACGGATTCTTTATCAGTTCACATGATTCCACTGGAAGGCAACAAAGAACCAAAGTATTGATCAGCCTGATTTAAAGTGATAGGAACATTCTTCAGTAGCACGCTGTGTTCAGGCTCCGTGTTTATCACGCCGAGAAATCAGAAGGAAATCTGTCTGAACTTTATCCGGACCGGGTTTGACCCCCGGAGACGTTTCATCACCTGACTGGATCCGGGATCTGGATTTAACAGCCTCAAACCCTTAGTTCGTTCTGGTCCAGATCAGAAGTTTCCCCTTCGTTTGGTTTCTTTTCACACAGAAAAAAAATCCAGTGAAACCAAAACGCATCACTCAGTCAGGTGAGAACGTTCTCCTCTCTCATTGGTCAGATGGTTGATTGGTCAGCTCTTTTTGTATTCTTTACAAAACAACAGCTCAGTGCGACACCATCACAGGTTCACAGTCTCATGCCTCTCTACGACGCTCACCTGCTCAGAACAGGTGTAAACACGTCTACCTTCGTGGTCGGACATATTTGTTTAAGCAAACTGACGCCTGAACAAGTTGAGATCGAGGTTTAGGTCTGGTATCAGAACTTTAATGTGTTGCTGAGGAAGAGTGTGCCGTTTGCTTCATCAGCCACCTGTAGGTGCAACACCAGCTACCAGCAGGTATCAGTGTAATGGTAATGATGATACACCACCTATATTATATTCTACATTATCAATGAATGTATCTTTGATCAGTTACATCAGTGATCAGTGGAATAATGAACCTGGCTTGATAAACATGGGCCCAGATGTGGCTGCACCCCCCCCCCCCCCCCCGAGCATCATGATGCGTTTGAAGGTTCAACAGAGTCGACTTCATGCTGCCCTTTGGCTGACTCCGCCTCTGCCGCCGGGCTGTCTGCGGCGTGCAGCTTCATGTGTCTCTTCAGGTGTCCTGTAACAGTAAAACATTTGCCGCAGACGGAGCAGCTGAACGGTTTCTCTCCTGTGTGAACTCTCATGTGAATCTTCAGGCTCCCCTTTTGGGCACAACTTTTCCCGCAGATATTGCAGCTGAACGGTTTCTCTCCCGTGTGCACTCTCATGTGTTTGGTCAAGTCTCCTTTTTCAGCGCAGCACTTCCCGCAGAAGGGACAACTGAACGGTTTCTCGCCCGTGTGGACTCTCATGTGTTTCTTCAAGTCTGTTTTCTGAGCGCAACCTTTCCCACAGACGGTGCAGCTGAATGGTTTCTCCCCCGTGTGGTACTTCATGTGTCTGTTGAGGTGTTCTTTAACGTGAAAACTTTTATTGCACACCGAGCAGGTGAATGGCTTCTCACCTGTGTGGATCCTCATGTGTCGGGTCATGTTTCCCCTCCCGCTGAAGTTCTTCCCACAGAACAGGCAGGAGTACGGCTGCTCTCCGGTGTGACACCTCATGTGTGCCGTTAAAGAGCCGCTGTCTTTAAATGATTTGTCACAACCCGTGCAGGGAAACGGTCTCTCGCCTGTGTGGTCTCTTATGTGTCTGTTCAGATTTCCCTTCAGGCTAAATCTTTTCCCACAATAGGAGCAAGGAAAGGGTCTCTCCTTGGCTGAAGAGCCAGTATCACTTTCAGGGGCCTCACTGTTCTTCTGGCCCTCTACACCCGACTGGGCATTTGTTTGTGTCCAATCACAATCACTGTCATCCGTTTCTGTGGAGTCGAGAGAATTTTCGTCACTGACTGGTTCTAGATGTGTATCTGGATCAGGGTTCCTGGCTGGTCCTGGTCCTCCACAGTCCTCTCCATCAGCTCCTGTCTCCATCTGTTCAGTCTGGCTTTGATGAAGCTGTGAGGACTGAGCTTCCTCCTCTTCTTCTTCACTCTTCACAGGGACAGAAGTGAACGTGAACTCGCTGATATCAGCCTCCTCCTGACTGGTCCAGAGTTCCTCCTGTTCCTCTTTAATGTGGGGGGGCTCTGGGTCCTCCTGGTCCAGACTGGGGCTCCAGTCCTCAGGGGGAACCTCTTCTGCAGGACACACTGAAACACAGAAACAGACATGCATTTGTTATTCCAAATGATTTGATGATATAAAATATATATATAATCCAGTGACAGATTCACATACAGATCTGAGGGCTGTGCTGCTGTGGGGGGGGGCAGAGTACAAAGCTAACGGATCAGGTTGTTGAATCCTTTATTACAGAGTTCACTTCCTACACAGCCAGAGAAAACATTTTAATTAACTTAACAAATGAGTTCCATAACAGCAGCAGCTCAGTAACTCCACTTCATCACTTCCTGTTATTTGATCAGCACCACCTGCTGCTCTGCTAACTGAACAGCTGATCGCTGGTTTTAGGACAAAGGAGGAAGACTGTCCCGTGTCCCCCAGGTGGAGCCAGGTGAACGGGTTCAGGGCCCTGCAGCTTCACGCTGAGCTCCTGTTAACTTCTGCAGCGACAGAAAGCATCCTGCCTGGAAACAGATGCAGCACCCAGAGAGCATCATGGGTACTGTCCAGGTGAGGAGCCTTGACGTACCTTGAAGATACCTGATCCATGTTGCATTTACATCTTTAAACAGCCTCACTGACTGTTTGACTGACTGTTCACGTTCAGTGACAAATGTAGTTCTGTCTGCAGCAACAGCTGAGAGTCACATCGATATTTAATCACTTCCGACATATTTCATCATTGCTTTTAAACAAACATCAGAGCTAAACCAGACCGGTTTGATAGCATGTCAGAACTACAGCTCCCATGAGGCTTTGCGGGCGCCACTTTGTCTGAGGCTGATGGGAATTGTGGTTGTTTTATTTTAGTTTAAATATATTTGTAAACCGTTTCCGGTCGGTGAAAGCTAGCTAGCGTTAGCATGTCTGCCGCCTCCGGGTCCTCCGGGCGCACTGACCCGCTCTGTGCAGCTTCACTTCGGGCTTCAGCACGGCATCGAGCAGCCTCCTCTGGCGGCAGATCTCCCGCTCTGCCCGCTCAACTCTGCCTTCGTACTCCGCCACGGTTTCCTCCAGCAGCCCGACGATCTCCTCCGCCGCCGCCGCGAGCCGCTCGGTGAGCAGCGGCCTCAGCGCCGGGACCGGAGCCGCTTCTTCCGCTTTCTCCAGCTGCAGCAGAAAGTCTTCAGCGGCGGCGCTGATCCGCTGGTGTACCGACACCCGCAGCAGCTGCACGGCGCACATTTTCCTGCTGCTGCTGTGCGAACAAAGAGCGAGCGAGCGGGACGTAAACACACGCGGAGTTCCGCGTCGACGACACTTCGCGGGGAGGCGGACAGCGCCCCCTGCTGGGCTGGAGGAGAACGGATTTTACCCCCAGGCCGTTTTATTAGGTACACCTGGTTAATACAGCAGTGTTTAAGAAGCACGTGAGGTCTGCTGCGTTAAACAGGTGTTCCTAATAAAGTGGCCACTGTTCAGAGTCTGATCACTGAAATATATTCTGATAATCAATGAAGGGTGTCAAGCAAAAAAGATTTTCAATAAATACTCTCTGTTTCTATCTTTGTGTTTCACCATTTCATGAAAGCATATAGATTAAACAGTTAATCAATGAATAATAATAATAATCTGTAGTTGCAGCCTTTAAGCTTCCCTGCAGGAGATTACAAAGTCTAAAATAACCATCAGAAGAGATTCTTCAAACTGAAGCTGGAAAACAATATTTCTGGATTTACAGGAAAAACAACTGACAAATGATTGAATTGATCGTTTTAGTAAATCATCAATAAGTCAACATTTCTTCAGTTTCAGGCAAAATAAGGACAACAGGAAGTCAAACTGTAAATATGAAATGTTTCATTATTCCTTCAGTTTCTTCATGTGAGCATCTTGTTTTTCACACATGAATAAATGATTCAGATCCTTGAGAAAATAAAACAAACAGTTCAAACAAACAGCAGATCATCTTTGGACAAATCTATAATCAATATAACGGACCAATAAACTCATCATCATTTCAGCTGTGAGTTCAAACTCTGCTGTGTTTTATGAATCAAACATATGAACCCATTACAGCACAGGACGTTCCAGAACCAGAACCAGAACCAGACCCAGACCCAGACTCTAAACTGAAACACTTTCAGACGTGTAATCTGTCACTGCTTCATCGGTCTGTTGGAGTGACAGCTTGTTGTCAGACAGGCAGAGAGACAGAGAGACAGATAGAGAGACAGACAGAGAGGCAGACAGACAGACAGAGAGGCAGAGAGACAGACAGACAGATAGAGAGACAGACAGAGAGGCAGAGAGACAGATAGAGAGACAGACAGAGAGAGAGACATAGAGGCAGAGAGACAGACAGAGAGGCAGAGAGACAGATAGAGAGACAGACAGAGAGGCAGAGAGACAGATAGACAGGCAGGGAGGCAGACAGACAGACAGAGAGGCAGAGAGACAGATAGACAGGCAGAGAGACAGACAGAGAGGCAGAGAGACAGATAGACAGGTAGAGAGGCAGAAAGACAGACAGAGACAGACAGAGAGATAGAGAGACAGACAGACAGATAGAGAGACAGACATAGAGGCAGAGAGACAGATAGACAGGCAGAGAGGCAGACAGACAGACAGAGAGGCAGAGAGACAGATAGAGAGACAGACATAGAGGCAGAGAGACAGATAGACAGGCAGAGAGGCAGACAGACAGACAGAGAGGCAGAGAGACAGATAGACAGACAGAGAGGCAGAGAGACAGACAGAGAGACAGATAGACAGGCAGAGAGACAGACAGACAGAGAGGCAGACAGACAGTCTGTAATAAATATACTGATGTTAACGGAGGCCGACTTCTCAGACAGATTAATGTTATGTTCTGGTCCCACAAAGTTCCCATTCCAGGGGCAGTTCTGTCTGGTGCTCCAGGAACTATCAGGGTGGAGCTTGCTGAGCTGACTGTCTCTCATTTGTCAAACAGACTGAGACCTGGACCTGGATTTAAGATTCAGGATTTCACCTCCTGAGCAGAGCGGCTACATGTTGCAGCTCTTTTGTGCATTCTGGTTTGTGTTTCTGCTGCACCTGAGGAACCATGAGGACCTCCAGACCTTCTGTCTCTGCAGTACAGAATCTGTTGCAGCCTGAGGTTTGTGTTTGACCAACCAGCACTGCAGACTCTACCCTGAAAACTGACCCAGAGCAGGTTCCCTCAGTGGAAATGGACCCGAGTCTGACTGGAAGTTCCTGCAGGTCACAGCTGGATGAAGTCCGCGTGAACTCCTTCCTGTCGTTTCAGGTTCGGGGTCACAGCTGAATCTTTTGCGGCTCGTTCTCCGGTGTGAACCTTCATGTGCGAGTCCACCGAGCGTTTCTCCTGGTACCTCTTCCCGCAGACCCGGCAGCTGTACGGTTTCTCCCCCGTGTGCGTCAGCATGTGTCTCTTCAGGTCGATCTTCTGGACGAAGCCTTTGCTGCAGATCTGGCAGCTGAACGGTTTGTCCTTCTTGTGGAACCTCTCGTGTGTCTCCAGCGAGATCTTCTGGCGGAACCTCTTCCCACAGAGGCTGCAGATGAACGGCTTCTCACCCGTGTGGATTCTCATGTGGGAGTCCAGGTTGCCGATCTGCCGGAAGTTTTTCCCGCAGACCCTGCAGGTGTACGGTTTCTCCCCGGTGTGGATCCTCTTGTGCACGTCCAGATGCTGGCTCATGGTGAACTTCTTGCCGCAGACGTCGCAGGAGTAAATCCTCGGCTTCCCTCCCGTGTGGCTCTTGATGTGCCTCTTCAGGACGGTGTTTTCGACGAAGGTCTTCCCGCAGAACTCACAGATGTACGGCCTCTCGCCAGCGTGCAGCTTCATGTGTCTCTCCAGGGAGCCTTTCCTGGGGAAGTCCTTGCCGCAGTCTTTGCATCTGAAGGGTTTCTGGCCTGTGTGCGTCCTCATGTGGATCTCCATGTCCCTGAAGCTGATGCCGCAGATGTCGCAGATCCTGCTGGTTTCTCTGTGGCTCTGGATGTGAAGCTGCAGACTCTCCGAGGACTCTGACTGCTCTCCACAGATGCCGCAGTGACACTCAGGGTTGTTTAAATGAGTCTCTGCGTGTCGCACAAAGTTACCTTTATTGTGAAAGGCGTTCCCGCAGACCTTGCAGCAGTGAGAAGGTGTCAGACTCGGTTTCCTGCGTCTGCTCCTGACGGCAGGCGCGTCGTCGGACTCGTGGCTCCGGGCGTGTCGCCTCAGCTCTGTGCTCTTGCTGAAGCCTTTCCCGCAGACTTTGCAGCTGAACGGCGTCTGTCCATCGTGGGCCTTCATGTGTCGCTCCAGAGAGCCGGCGTGGCTGAACTCTTTGTGGCAGACGGTGCACCTGAACGGTTTCTCCGCTGTGTGGATCCTCATGTGTGTCACCATGTTGCCCTTCTGGTTAAAGCCTTTGCCGCAGACGTGGCATCTGAAGGGTTTCTCTCCGGTGTGCAGCCTCAGGTGCGTCTCCTGAGCTCGGATGGAGGGGAACTTCTTGCCGCAGATGTCACAGGTCCGGCTGCTGACGCGGTGCGTTTGAAGGTGCAGCCGCAGACCTTCGCTGGACTCCAAACGCTCGCCACACAGACCGCACAGAGACTCCGCCTCCTTCAAGTGTTTCTCCACGTGTTTCATCAGAAAGCCTTTCCTGTCGAAGTTCTTCCCGCACACTCTGCAGCTGTGAGGTGTCGCCTCGTCATCGTTTTCATCCTCCTCCTCACCGGCCGGATCGTCCGGAGAGACCGGGCGGTGGCCCGGGTCAGAAATGTCCTCTGGTCTGGAGGAAGTGCCAGGCAGTGCCGTCTCCACAGAGACGTTCAGATGTTTTTCATCAGAGAGACTCTGAACACCGACTGACAGACACAACTCTGCAGAGAAGAACACACCGTACAGGTTTACTGTTATTTATGTGAGGCAGCATCACCTCTCATGTCTGCACGTTCAACATAAAACATGTCTGTGCTGGACCTCCAAAATAAAAGGCAACGATCAGCTGACGTGACTGAGTCTCACTGCTGCCATCAGACATCAGGAAGACAGCACTCGTTTTAAACAGCTTTTATCCTGCCCGCCCGCCCTGGGTCATATTATAACCAGAGATTATAATATGACTTTATAATATGAATATATAATGTGAATATATAGACTTTTTCTATTCGAAAAAGTGCCCTGAGATAACTTTGTTATGATATGGCGCTATATAAATAAAACTGAATTGAATAGATTTGATCACCACACTATCAATAATCAATAACACTGCTAATGTTGTTATTACATTTTAATACAACTGAATCTGAGATATTCAGCTAATGTTGGACTTTATTATTAGTTTGATTGAAGCAGCAGAAAAATCTCCTTCTGTGTTTAAAGACTTTAGAGTCGGACAGATGAAGATGAAGATGATGAAGATACGGAGAATAAACAGATTAAATACAGTTCATTTTATTGATTAGTATTTGACGTCACGTGCTGCCTGAGCAGACAGGAAGCTGTTTCTTTCTTTCTGTTTTTACTGTTAAATGTTCTGAGTGACGGAGGTTTTACATGTTAAATAAAGTTTAAACTGCTGTGGTGACCGAAACTCACGGCCCAGCTCCTGGTCCCCACTAACGGTCCTCCTAAAGGCCATGTGTTGCGGTTGAAAGCTCCAGAAAAGGATAATAAATGGACCCTGATTTAAGATCTGTTTCGGGTCTGTTGTTAAACCATTAATCCGGACTCTAGCCTCTCCTGTCGGCTCCAGGTTCGGCTCTCAGACTCTCACCGGGCTCCTCTGGTCCTCTCTCGGCCGCTCTGGTCGCTTCAAACACGGCGAAGATGCGCTCCACGGCCGCGGTGATCCGCTCCGTCACCAGCTCCTTCAGCTCCTTCAGCTCCTTCAGCTCCGCCTCCGCCTGCCTGCGCTCCTTCAGCAGCCAGAAGATCTCCTCGGCGGCCGCCGTCAGCTGCTGGTCGATCACCGCCCTCAAGTTCCGGCTCTCGGTGCTTTTGGACCGTTTTTTGGACATTTTGGCGGAATTTCCACCGAACAAAGAGGAGAATGTAAACAATGCGAGTCCGCTTCCGGGATCCCCAAACCAGCGTCTTTGCGTAAGACGTCGATGTTGCCTACGCTCAGACGTGACGTAATACTGCGTCACAGGGAGGCTCCAGGATTGCTAGCGTGCTAACAGCACGTGAAAGCACTCGGTTGGTTTTTGTGTTTTTTTCGGGGTTTTACGAAGTTTTTAACGTGTTTTTTTGTTTTGTTTGTCGTGAAAACGCAGCTGCAAATGCTACACCGGATACGAACTCCAGACCAAACTCCATGTAAAAATCAGTCTGTTCAATGTTTGCTTACTAATCTACAGAGATGCGTCACTTCAGAAACATAAATTAACTTATGCTGTGAATCACAAATGTCTTTTTAATGAATTCGGCATATAATTAAAGCATCGACAAGCACGTACTTTGTACTTTTTAAAAGTTATTTGTGCTGCTCGCAGCCATCCTCATGGATACATGGCGACTGTGCTGATGACAACAGAGCCGACTGAAGTCATATATGATGGCAGTGGGTTAATATATAACGGATTAAATGTACTTCAAGTATCAAAGAGTGTTGTATTATTATATCATTTATATTATTTGATTATTATTGCTGACACATTCATGCAACTACTTTGTATACTGTTTGGTAGTTTAATCTATAATAATGCATTATATTTGAAAACATTTAGATAATTAGATGTTATATAAAAGATCAGATAAAGTAGTGAAGATGAGACGATGTGAAGTAGAAGTATAAATTAACAGAAGAACTGAAAAGTGCAGGAAATGTAGTTTTGTGTCAAAGGTCAGCGATTTCTGGTGAGATGTATATTAGATCACTGAACTTCATCAGGTGATATCAGAGTTTATAGACAGCTGAGAGCTTTTTGTACGGATGAGCCAGAGGGCTCGCTGTGGAGCGACCGCCACCGCCGGAGGAGAGAGACCACAAGGAGGTGGAGACCCGGCGGAGGAGACTCCACCTGCTGAGTGTGAGGGCAAAATTTCTCTCTTTCTGTCCACTAGACATGTTTAGTGTGATAAATTGTTTTTCTAGTCAGTCAGTCTTAATTCTGTATACTTAGATAATTTCTGTCTTAAGGTATCTTGGTCGGGTGTTGTGGCTGGAGGACAAGTTGTTTGACAGCTGCAGTCTGGGGACCAGTCTGCCTGGGTTTCCAGCCTTGGGCAGGGAAACGTAGCTGCAGACAGACTCTTTGTTAGAGGTGATTCTGTACTCTGATATGTCCGTCTGTGGATTGTGAGGTTATAAGTATGTGACAGCATCTTCCCTTCTTGGTCAGACGCTTCATTTGCATCTTGGTGTATGATCTCTGACCTTCAGCTGAAATCGGATTGACTCTGTGTGCTCGCCTGCACTCCCTTTGATTTACCTTTTTTTATCCTTATTTACCATTTCATCTGATTGTTTCATTCTTTTCTTAATTAAATATACAAAAGACAACGGCTTGTTGGATCTTCATTTTATTTGCTCACTTCTTCAAAAGGAAATACACAATTTCCACCACACTGAGGAGAAACGACCACCTGGTCACCGTCACCGTTGTGGAGCTCGACATCACCAGAGGGTTGGCCAGAAGGGGTGTGGTTTACCTCCAAAGAGCGGCCTCCTCCCTCATCTGACACTCTGATTATTGATTAATGGTTTTTCCTTCCTTACCTGCGGATGATGGACAGGTGTGTTCTGGTGTTTGGGACATTTTCTACTCAGTGAGCCATGAAGACGAAAATAAAACCAGAGTTTTGTCTGAAAGGTGACGTTAGAAATGGGGGGGGTAGTTTGCAGCCTTCATGTTGCTAAGCTAGCCAGTTTCTCTGTGTGTGTTTCTGGTGAGGTCAAACAGCTGAGAGTTCCTGCTGAGGAGACTGTCTGGGACTGGACCAGAACCTAATGTGGATTTACTTCCTGCGTGTGAACTGAAACAAAGATCAAAGTAGAAAATGTCTTGATTAGAAAAGATGTCCAGTGAGCTGATCACAGAAACCGAACCAGTAAACAACAGTCAGCTGTAACGGACCTGAGAGGAGCCGCACCTGCAACCAATCACACACCTGATTCAGCCAAACGCTTCATTTCAACAGGTCCATTCAAATGTTCACTTTATAAACCTGAAACTTGTGAGCTCATTAAATTAATACAACAAACAAAAAGTAAACAGGTCGAGACTCAGGTGTTACCATGGAAACAATAACGGATCATCTTATAAAATTACAATTTTTTTCTCAAAACTGTGAAAACAGCCATTATTTCAAGATTAAAGTCAAAAGTTTACCAGTAAAAAGTGGCAACATTTTGTGAATAAAGTTTTTTGAAATATTACAACTTGTTTCAAACGTCCTCTGCTGGAGTTTCTCTTCTTTCTTGTAAAGAATCAGAATTATTCAGTGAAACAGGATCTGCTCCCAGGTTCAGACCTGCAGGGTCCTTTAGGGTCTCTTCTGCTGTGGGGTTCTGCTTCGCTCCAGACTCTCTTGGTTCTTCTTCCTGGGGGGACACCTGTGCCTCTTCTTCTTCCACACCTGTAGAAAAGTCTTCCCACAGGTGTTACAGGTGTGTGGTTTCTCACTCGGCTGGATTTTGGTGTTTGTGTCGGGCTGATGAAATGGTCCCTCTCTGCTCCGGGTCCTGGTCTCGTTCTCCAGCTCCCTCTTCCTCCTTTGAGTCGTTCGGTGGGTCTGGACGTGAAGCTTCAGATTCTCTGCGGCTTCGAATTGTTCGCCGCACAAACCGCAGACCGGCTCGGCGTCCTGCAGGTGAGCTTTAACGTGCCGGATCAAAACCCTCCGGACTTTAAAGGTCCGGCTGCAGACTCGGCAGCTGAACGGCCCTCCTGATCTACGGCTACTCTTTGGTTTGGCCTGGTTTGAAGCAGATTTGGGGTCAGTCGGGTCTTTGCTGTAGTCGTCGCTGTCTTCAGTCTCAGACGACACCAGCTGGATGTCCTGATCCGGTCCTGCTGCTCCTGGTTCTGCCCAGACAGTCCTGGAAGCTGACAGGTCCACGTCCTCACCTGGCCTCGCTGCACACCTGGGATTATAGGTAAACTGAATGATATCGGCTTCGTCCAGGTCTTGAAGCTGCGCTCGCTCCTGTTCCTCTCCAACATGTGGGGGATCTGGGTCCTCCTGGTCCTGGTCCTGCTGCTCGGGGGGAACCTCTTCGTTACTCACCAGCAGCTGCTGTGTGAAGGCGTCTGCAAAGAAACCAACATGTAGAATGAATTAACTTTAATATTTTAAATATTTGATGGTTATAGCAGCGATCCGGCCTCAAGTACTGGACTCAGACCAGAACCACATTCTCTGACTGGACTACAGGAAATACATCTGCTGAGGTCTGAGTGGTTAGACTTCCTCCAGGTGTGACAGGTAACCTGTGACGCGTCGACTCACCTGCGGACGGCAGCTCCATGAGCGGTTTGTGGAGCGCGCAGAGCAGCGCGTGCTGGCGGGAGATCACCTCCTGACACAGAGCCGCTTCTTGTTCGTATTTAACGATCGTTTTCTCAAAAACTCCCAAAATCTCTTCGACCGCCGCGTTCAGCCGCTGACTCACGAAGACCCGGAGCTTCTGGACCCGGGACATGTTCACACCGGAGCCGGAGAACCGGGGAGCTGCCTGCTGCTGCTAACAGCTGACTGTGCTAACGGACTGTTCCTGCTCTGATGGCACAACAGGAGGACTTCCGGAGTCCTTCAGAATAAAAGCATTATCTCAACTCCAAACCGACTGAAAAGTGAAGGATGAAGAAATATTAAAATATAATAATATAATAAGACATAATATAAATATAAGATATTAAAATATAAATGTAGATAATCACAGACAGTTTGGGATCAAAGAAGTAAAAACTAATGAAGAAAACAAGGCAGCAAACCGTATGAAAGATCTTTAATGTGTTTTGATTTTATTCTAGAATAAATCTCATATTATTGATTTCTTTTGACCCTTTAAAGTCATTCTGATCAGACAGCAGCTGTTTTCTCTGTGGTTTGAACACTTGTCCTTTCTCTTCCTCTTCCTGTAAAGCTTCTTCCACTGGAACAGCTTTTAAAAAGTTCTGTAGAAATACTGAAATAAAGTTTCCTCGTTTGCTTTACAAAAACTCTTTTTATTGAACAAAATGTGCAGTTTGTGTGACAGACCATTAAAACATTTAAATGAAACAGGTTTTTCTTCACTGTGACGTTCCAGCCTCTGAAGTTTCATCTTTCACTTCTTTTTCTTCACAGACGTCTTTCTCCTGATGAAACAACATTCAGACGTTTAGTCGGCTGTTAAAACTCGACTTCAACTGTTTGTAGAAATACACTGTTGTTCATCTTCAATTTAATCAGTTTTGACTCATTATTTTTAAATGAGACTTTTATTGCCAAAAAATAATTTGAATGAAAGTAAAATCTTGACCCTTACAGGCACTCAGTGGCTCTTTATGAGCATTTTGTTCCTGACGGACTGGAAACAACTTAAAGACGTTCATATTGGGAGAAAATCTACAGAAAATAAAAGTTAGACGAACACGTTGTTTCTTTCTTGGGACTTAGTTAAATATTCTGGTGGTTTAAACTGATGATTGTAACTTAGCTTGTTCCCCGAGCTTTCAGCCCTATCCCCTGTCCTTCTTCAGTGAATGGACCTGAACAAGTTCCATTGGCTGAAGGAGGCTGTAGGATATGCTCAAAAGTTCTGGAAGTAGCTCAGTAAGTGGACCTTGTTTTTAGAAGATTTAACACAGAGGAATCTGACCAGCTTTCCCCCTGTTATGCTAAGCTAAGCTAGCTGTTTCCCCTGTTTCCAGTCTTTATGCTAAGCTAAGCTAGCTGTTCAGTGTTCTTTCTTTATGTTTCATGTTTTCTGTCTGATAATAACACAAAGTTCTGAGTTTGTGTCCTTCACGTGTTACATTAACTCAGATTCTTTGTACTGTCAACATTTGCATTCTCTTCATTTTCAACACTGTGCAGCTCTTTTCACTCCGCAGATTCCTTGTTGGCTATAAACCTGATTCTGGTGTGAAGACCTGTGATCTCCCGTCTGCAGGTTTCAGTTACAGAGGACAGAAGGAAGGAAGCAAAGGGAGGACAGAAGGAAGCAGAGGGAAGGAAGCAGAGGGAGGACAGAAGGAAGGAAGCAGAGGGAAGCAGAGGGAAGAGAGAAGGAAGGAAGCAGAGGGAGGACAGAAGGAAAGAGGAGGTGCAGTCAGATCTCTGTCTGGTCCTGACCCGGTTCGTCTGGTCCTCCCTGTCCCTCCTCCTCCTCAGCTCCGTCTCCACCACACTGTGGAAGTCCTTCTCAGCTCTGATGATCAGCTGATCAGGACTGTCCTCCCCGTCCTCTCGTCCTCCATCCTCCTCTCTGCTCTGCTCTGATCGACTCCTCTCCTTCAGACGGATCTCTCTCTGTCGAGCCTCCAGGATCTTCTCTCGCTTCGTCTCACGCTCAAACATCTGCAAATCATTGATAAAGCAATCAGTCAATATGTTTCCATGGATACGTTAATATTCTGGACTCTCGTCACTACAAACATGGGACCAGAAAGTAAAACTCACTTGTTTTAACTTCAGCTGCAACTTTTCATCATCTTTTTTTTTAGTTAATTCTTTAGTCTGTGAGATTAAAAATGTCCAAAGTGACATCTTCAAATTTCCCAAAACCCAAAGAGATTCAGTTTTCTGAGATTAAACTGAGAATCTGACATAAATAACTTTCACATGAGCTGAAAATCTTTCACGTTCCATAACATTAGTTTCATTTCGAGTCCAGCAGGAGACCTGTGTTTCCTGTTCAATTCAATTCAATTCAGTTTTATTTATATAGCGCCATATCATAACAAAGTTATCTCAGGGCACTTTTTCGAATAGAGCAGGTCTAGACCGACTCTTTATATTTACAGAGACCCAACAGTTCCCACCATGAGCAAGCACTATGCGACAGTGGCAAGGAAAAACTCCCTTTTAACAGGTAGAAACCTCGAGCAGAACCAGGCTCAAGGTGGGAGGTCATCTGCCTCGACCGGTTGGGTTGAAGGGGGAAGGGGGGAGCGGGAGAGAGAGAGCAGGAGGAAGAGAACATACAGCAGCTCAATACAGCATAGATATGGTAATGGCATTGATGTTAACACCAACGGAAACAACACTAAGAGCAACATTATAATAGCAATACTAATAACAGCAACAACAGCAATAGCATCAGCGGGTGCAGAGCAGGAGCACGGGGGCAGCAGGCGGCAGCAACCACAGACCCAGACTTCCACAGCTCCAGAGGCAGTTGTGTCAACTCTATAATAAAGTTAAGCCTTTATTACAGAGTTGACAGGAAACAAGAGGCCCCAAAATCTCTAAAGAACTACTTGTAAATATCAAAAACAAATATCCAAATCAAACATGTATCTGATCTTGTTTCTCACAGCAGCCAGGAGACTCTTCTCGTTCTTCTGGAGGGTCGACAGTCCGGAGCAGATCTCCAGCAGCGTGGCTCCGCCCTGCTGAGAGCCGCACGCCACCAAACGCCCGTTATCCTGAACCCGGAGGCTGTACAGGGCCTCGTCACACACCTGAGGACCACCACAACATCAACACAACAGACAGGTTGGGAACATGTTTTTTTTTTATGACGGCTAAATCTAAAAACCTGCTGACTGAATCCACTAAAAGGGATTTAAAGATGTCAGTTTTTTACAGTGTATAGGTGAGACGAAGGCACCTTGAGACTCAGCGTGGGGTCATTCTGTTTGAACAAGATGTCCCAGACGTCCAGCATGCCATCCATCTTTACGGTGAAGAAGACGGAGGGTCTGACTGGACTCCAGCAGGCGTCCGTCAGATACGACGTCTGATATCTGAAGAGGACACAGTCTGGTTTAAAACAGAGTTTACGTCTACTGGAGCAGGATGTCAACGCAGAGTGCAAAAAGACAAGACAGGTCAGGACAGCTAGGACGAGACAAGATGAGATGACTCGAGACAAGAAGGAACAACTTAACACAAGAAAAAGACATGATGGGACAGGTCAAGATTAAACGAGATGAAAAAAGATGAGACTGGAGGACACGAGACTAAACAAGAGGAAGCAAGATTAAATCAAATAAAACCAGATGAAACAAGAGACAGCGGAGAGGACCAGATTAAAAGGAAATCTACTGATTATTCATCTTTAAATGTAACATTAGTCATAGGTAATAATTTAAAATCTGCATCCTGATTCCTACTTGGTCCACATGATGGACGACTCCTTGATGTCCTCAGACCAGATGCGAGCTGTCCAGTCCCCCACAGTGAGGAAGTTTTTGGGGAAGAAGGGGTTCCTCTGCAGGGCGTAGACAGGTCCGTGGTGACCGTCATATGTACAGACGATCTTCTCTGCCGGAGTCTTCGCCTTCCTGTTACAGGAGACGACCACGCCCTGCTCCGTCCCCACCATGAACTTAGTTGGCTGGAGAGACATCGAGGACAGAACAACAACTCAACTGACCTGCAGATCTCCAACCTAAAGATCAGCCATCATTTCTTTAAAATAAACAAGCTTCCAGTGTTTTATTTAAGGCTTAGAGACAGTGAGGAGCAGAATCACTGCTCCTTCATGTTGACAGGAGCCTCCTGGACGCCTCCCTGTGGATGTATTCTTGGCACGTCCAACTAGGACGAGACCTTGGGGCAGAGCCAGGACACACTGGAGAGAGTATATATCCCACCTGGCCTGGGACACCTTGAGATCTTCTTGGATCTTCCTAGAGGACGTGGTTAGGAAGAAGGACCTGCCAGCTCATTTGTTCAGTCTGCTGCCACAGAGACGAGAGCGGAGTTGCAGCAGCAGTTTGACTCACACCTGTTTCTGGTTTCCATGGCTCTGGACGAGTCTCAGTGAAATCTAGGACCAGCGTTTGGACTGGTGACCAAAGATTTCACAACGTTTCTCCAACTTTAGTCTGACAGACCAGAATCATGCAGTAGATAGTGGCCTTAAAACCTGGTGTTGGAGACCATAACAGCAAATAACCTCACCATGGTGGACTCAAACTCCAGAGAGATGGCTCCTAAAGCTCGGTCCAGGTTCCCCTCTCTGCTCGGGTCCAGAACCAGACGCTCTGTGGGCTCACTCAACCTGCGGACGTCCCACCATAGAACCTGACCGAGAGAGAATCCTTAAAACACTTTAAATACTTTGAACACTGTCATCTGTCTACCTGTCATCAGTCTACCTGTCCATGATCTGTCTACCTGTCCGTCATCTGTCTACCTGTCCATCATCTGTCTACTTGTCCATCATTTGTCTACCTGTCATCAGTCTACCTGTCATCAGTCTACCTGTCCGTCATCTGTCTACCTGTCTACCTGTCCATCATCTGTCTACCTGTCCGTCATCTGTCTACCTGTCCATCATCTGTCTACCTGTCCGTCATCTGTCTACCTGTCCATCATCTGTCTACCTGTCTACTTGTCCATCATTTGTCTACCTGTCATCAGTCTACCTGTCCGTCATCTGTCTACCTGTCATCAGTCTACCTGTCCGTCATCAGTCTACCTGTCATCAATCTACCTGTCCGTCAGTGGAGGCAGAGAAGGCGTCTGTCCCGGTCTTGGACTGCAGCCAGATGATCTTGTAGACCGGGTCTCTGTGACTCTGCTCCACAGAGGAAAACTCCACTGGCTGGCTGCCTCTCCGGGTGTCCCAGTACGCTAAAACAAACACACCCACAGGTAAATACACCTCGTCACAGACAGAACATCACCTGTCCGTCAGTCTGGACCTGAACCCACCGATCTGTCCATTGTAGCTGCCTCCCACCAGAGTGTGGGGGTCTTTGGGGTTGTAGTCCAGACAGACGAGGAGAGACGCCGGCTTCAGAGTCATCTCCGGTCTGTTTGGGTTCTCTGAAACAAAAGATAAATCCATCTGTGAACAGACTGGACTCTGGTGGTTTTAACTGCCTGTCTGACTGTCTCACCCACCGATGTCCCAGATGTAGGAGTCCAGGCTCATGTCTTTGGAGGTTTTCTGGAACTCGAGACAGGAGTAGGCGGCCGCCAGCTTCCTGCCGCCGTCAGGATGCCACGACAGCCCGGTGACAGTACGCTTCGGCTCGTTAGGATCTCTGCAGACACACAGTGGATGAAGTTAGTTTTCAAACTTTGAAGGAAAATTTTGACTGATGTTTCTTATTGGTGCTACAAAGATAAGTTCTGTTAAACAGGCTGATGGAGATTTATGGTTCATTAAAGTCATGAACACGTCAGTTATTAACTCTGTACGAGTGAGAGCTTCTTCACTGAGTTAATGTTTGACTCATGCCAGAGTTTATAAAAGATTCTTGCCTTTTAGGAGCTGTGTGTCACTAAAACAAACACTGGTGGTACTTCTACTTCTTTTACTTCAGTACCCCCCCCCGGGTGTTTTGGTGTCAGCTGTACCTGAAGACGTTGATGGTCTTGGCAGACGGCGGCTCCTGATTCTCCTCCACCTCCTCCTCGTCCTCAAAGTACTCCTGGTAGATGTCCACAGCGTTGTTCTGTCTGATGCAGTGCTCCATGGCCTGAACCACACACGATGACATCACACAGTGCCCGCTGACATCACAAATGGGGGCGTGGCTATAATAGCAGACACGCCCCACTGATCATTACAGCTAAATGGTTAATTTCTGTCAACGTTGAACTCATCATCATAAATAATCCTGAAACTAACTGAGCTGAGGTCAAGTGGGTCCATGTGGACTGAGTTTAGGTCAAGTGGGTCCATGTGGACTGAGTTTAGGTCAAGTGGGTCCATGTGGACTGAAGTGGACTGATGTGGATTGTGGATCTTACGCTGCCCAGCTGCAGGATGCTGTTGATGTAGCTCTCATCTTTCTCCACCTTCTTCCTGAAGCGGATGGTCTGTTCCATCTCCTGAGGGTTCACGTCTTTGGGCCACCCCCCCTCCACGTGGTTTATCCCACAGCTCTCAGACTCAAAGCGCTCTGTGTTCACCTGCAGACACAAATACCTGAACCACACACCGGGACCAAACACCTGGACCTCACACCTGAGTGTGTCCTGGTTGGACTGATCATCAGATTGTTTCTCAAAATGTCGAAAATAAATTCAAACTCATTCAGACTAAATATTTCTTGTCCAAACAAGAAAAGATTCAGAATCCAGACTGAACCAACAGTTCATGTTGCGTCACTTACAGGATGTACAAGAGTAAATAAATGAATTCTTCTGGATAAACGACGTCTGACTGATGAGTTTCAGTCATAAATAGAACAAGTAAATAGTTTAAGGCCTGTTTTTGAGATCCAGTTGAGACCATATATGAACTCCACGTGGTTAATGTGAAGATCGGCAGCTGAAGGTAAAGCTCACCTGGTGTTCGGACATGTCCCGGCAGGCCTGCAGGGCCTGGTCTCGGGGGGTTTTCTGGATGAACTGTAGAGCCAGACTCGGGTCCGGAGGAACGTCCACCAGCAGCTCAGCAGGCCGGTCAGAGAGGAGACTCTGCCGGCCAAACTCACTGCGGAGCTTCGTGTAAACATGGACGATCTCCATCCCGACTGACCGTAACAAACGGACTGAAAACACCGACTACAAACCGGACTCAAACTCTCACTGACGGAGCTCGGACCCGCAGGGATGGCGGCGGTTTGCTGTATCCTAGCAACGCCGTGACGCGGCAGAGTTTACAGTATCCCGGCAACAGAGATATTATTTTCTCTTAAATTAACTTTATTAATAACAAAAAGTCGGTTCACACAAAATAAGTTTAAGTTTAATGAACGTTAACAACATGTCGCCTGTTAGCTGCTAACTGTATGTTAGCGACAGGAAACAGATTTACAGTCACAGCGTTGGTCTGAACTCCACAGGTGTTCCACAGGTGTTCCACAGGTGTAGCTGAAGTTTCCCTTAATTTAAAAGTAAAAAAGAGGAATAACAATGTTGTTTTGGGTTGTATTCAGAACTTTAACTTAAAAGTAGTAATACCACCGTGTAGAAATACTCAGTTACAAGTAAAAGTCCTGCATTCAAAATCTTAGTGAAGTAAAAGTACAAAAGTAAAAGCATCAAAATATACTTAAAGTACCAAAAGTAAAAGTACTCATTATGCAGAATAATGTATATGATATTATTGGTTATAATTACTGATGCATTTCTGTGTTCATCACAAAAGGTGGAGCTCATTTTAATGACTGGTACTTTAATCTGTAATAATAAATCATCATTTATTAGTTGATTATATTTTGTATCAATAATCAGTCTGTAGTGAATAAAGCTGTCCGATAAATGCAGTAAAAAGTACCATATGTCCGTGTAGCGCGGTAGAAGTAGAAAGTATGTGTGTGTTGTATTAAGAGTCATCACATTGTTTTTAACTGTTTAATAACCAGCTGTGTGGACACACAATAAGCCCTCCAGTCCAGCAGGGGGCGCTTTTATTTTCTCAAGGATCTGAATCATTTATTCATGTGTGAAAAACAAGATGCTCACATGAAGAAACTGAAGGAATAATGAAACATTTCATATTTACAGTTTGACTTCCTGTTGTCCTTATTTTGCCTGAAACTGAAGAAATGTTGACTTATTGATGATTTACTAAAACGATCAATTCAATCATTTGTCAGTTGTTTTTCCTGTAAATCCAGAAATATTGTTTTCCAGCTTCAGTTTGAAGAATCTCTTCTGATGGTTATTTTAGACTTTGTAATCTCCTGCAGGGAAGCTTAAAGGCTGCAACTACAGATTATTATTATTATTCATTGATTAACTGTTTAATCTATATGCTTTCATGAAATGGTGAAACACAAAGATAGAAACAGAGAGTATTTATTGAAAATCTTTTTTGCTTGACACCCTTCATTGATTATCAGAATATATTTCAGTGATCAGACTCTGAACAGTGGCCACTTTATTAGGAACACCTGTTTAACGCAGCAGACCTCACGTGCTTCTTAAACACTGCTGTATTAACCAGGTGTACCTAATAAAACGGCCTGGGGGTAAAATCCGTTCTCCTCCAGCCCAGCAGGGGGCGCTGTCCGCCTCCCCGCGAAGTGTCGTCGACGCGGAACTCCGCGTGTGTTTACGTCCCGCTCGCTCGCTCTTTGTTCGCACAGCAGCAGCAGGAAAATGTGCGCCGTGCAGCTGCTGCGGGTGTCGGTACACCAGCGGATCAGCGCCGCCGCTGAAGACTTTCTGCTGCAGCTGGAGAAAGCGGAAGAAGCGGCTCCGGTCCCGGCGCTGAGGCCGCTGCTCACCGAGCGGCTCGCGGCGGCGGCGGAGGAGATCGTCGGGCTGCTGGAGGAAACCGTGGCGGAGTACGAAGGCAGAGTTGAGCGGGCAGAGCGGGAGATCTGCCGCCAGAGGAGGCTGCTCGATGCCGTGCTGAAGCCCGAAGTGAAGCTGCACAGAGCGGGTCAGTCGCTGCTCGCTGCGCCCGGAGGACGCACACCGACTCACACTTCCGCTCTACTTCAAAATAAAAGCCCCGTCAGCCAAGGTGGAGTAGATGGATGGCAGTTTAAATCATATCTGCTGTGAAACAGTTAACCTGTTAACCCTTTATGTCATGTTTTAGGTAAAAGTGCTAAAAAAACAAAAACGTTTCCAGCCTCTAAAATGTGAATATTTTGTTAATATGTGAATGTGTTTGTGTTTTGGACTGTTGGTCGTCACACTGAGATCAACATTTCTCTCTATTTTCTGACATTTTATCAACCAGATGATTAATTGAGACAATAATCTTCAGATTAACGGAGGAAGAAAAGGATCGTTAGTTGCAGTGAAACATAATCAGGCTGAATAAGCAGCAGAGAACACCTTTACATGCATCATCACATTAAACCTGTTTACTGTGAAACCAACATCACTGAATTTCTGAACAAACACGAAGATTTGAAGTAGTGAGGGAGCAACTTCCTGCAGCACGACCGTCCCTGAATTTAACAAATCATTTCCTTTCAGATGTGAAAATAAACTCATTTAGACTTCTTTCAGTTTCAGTCAGACTTTGTTCTCCAGCTTCATCTTCATTTCTCACCGATAAGAGACCAGCTGTCTTTTATAGACAATGTTTAAAGAACAAGTTACTGCAGGAAGTCACCAGTTCACCAGAGTCCACGTCAGCACTCTGCAGACTCCCTGAACCTCAAAGAAACGACACGTGAAGATCTCTGATGTTCTGTAAACTAGTGAGACATTTGTGAAGTTGTCAGGTGTGTCAGTGCTCATCAGGTGTTGTTTTGTCTCCTCAGAGTCTCTGCAGGCGGTGACCCTGAACCACACAGACCTCCAGCCTCCAGTCAATCCTGCAGACCAGAACCAGACAGAAGCTGAACGAGTCAACAGCGATGCTTCCTGCCCGCCGACGCCTCGCTCTCCCTCACCCACCTACCAGCCACCCGTCTCACCAAGCAGCTCGGCCGTCGGCGATCTGGACAGCGACTGGACCACACAGAGTCGGACTCTGAGACCTCGGAGGAAAAAGAAGAGAGGGCGCCCGCCGCTCGGCATCAGAAACAAGCGGAAGAGGTCGACTCCGGCTCAGAGTCTCAACTGTTACGTGTGTGGACGCGCTCTGCAGGGGAAAGGCTTCCTGCTCAAACACGTCCTGCAGGTCTGCGCCAAGGACCCGGACTGCCGCTGCGGCTTCTGCGGCGAGAGACAAGACTCTGCCGCTGATCTGATGGCTCACCTGCAAACACACCAGGAGAAGAGTAAATCCTGCTCCTTCTGCGGGAAAACTTTCCAGTCGATTCTGGCACAGGAGCTGCACTCGAGGCTGCACACCGGAGAGAAACCGTACAGCTGCGACGTCTGCGGCAAGAAGTTCAGCCAGAAGGGCAACCTGACATCACACATGCGCGTCCACGCCGCAGAGAAACCCTTCAAATGTAAAGAGTGCAGCCGGGCCTTCTGTCACATGACGTCTTTAGAGCGACACATGCAGGAGCACAGCAGCGAGGAGGTGCATGCCTGCAGCGTCTGCGGTCAGGAGTTCAGGAAGCGCCGCAGCCTGCGACGACACATGGCGACTCATCAGAAGGATGTTGCTGACAGACCGAAGAGACACCGCAGCTCTGCGCCATCCTATCGCTGCAAAGTGTGCGGGGATGCCTTCGATAAGAGGAGCTTCTTGGTGAAACACGTGGAGACTCACCTGCAGGACCCGGACTGCTGCTGTGGACTCTGCGGACACCAGTATGAGTCCGCTGCCAGCCTCGACGCTCACCTGCGCTCCCACCGCGAAATTGGCAACACCTGCCACATCTGCGGGAAGTGCTTCCCGGCTCACGCGGCGCTGGAGATGCACATGAGGATCCACACCGGAGAGAAACCGTTCACCTGCAGCTTCTGCGGGAAGGCGTTCAATCAGAGCGGCAACCTGAAGACGCACCTGAAGATCCACACCGGTGAGCGGGCGTTCTCCTGCAGCCTCTGCGGGAAGGGCTTCACGCAGAAACAGACTCTGGACACTCACGTCCGCTTCCACAACAAGGAGAGACGCTTCCTGTGCCAGGTGTGCGGGAAGGGCTTCATGCAGGACGTGGACCTGAAGAGACACATCCTGATCCACACCGGAGAGAAACCATACAGCTGCAGGATCTGCGGGAAGAGCTTCCAGGCCAAACGATCGCTCAACGGACACCTCAAAGTCCA
This sequence comes from Macquaria australasica, assembly GCA_005408345.1. Classification (NCBI taxonomy): domain Eukaryota; kingdom Metazoa; phylum Chordata; class Actinopteri; order Centrarchiformes; family Percichthyidae; genus Macquaria; species Macquaria australasica. The sequence continues at coordinate 108,207 of SEMN01001084.1, forward strand.
CAGTGCGGGGGGAGCGGGACCGAAGCTGGATCAGGACTTAGAGCAGCAGAGGATGGACAGTTTCTACTCAGGCTTCATCCAGCTGTAGAGGCTGGGGGGCTGCTGTTTCTGCATGTGTTAGCCAGTTAGAGGCTAATGACTGTTGACTCGCAGTACTGTTGTGGTTCTGGCTGAAACGTGTCCGGAGCACCGAGTATCAGAACCTGTGGAGTACTAAAAGTAGTAAACGTGGTCAGAAGCATTCAGTCACAGTGCTGCTGTGGACTCTGATTAATACAGGATCTCTAAGGTTGATCAATATTTGAAAGTTTCGTTTTATACCGTAAACACAGGATCTGCATTTGTTTTGTGTCTGAAGAAGGTGAAGCGTCACCTGGAGGTTCAGGGCTGCTAATAAAGGTTCAGGGCAGCGTTTTCTTCTGTGTGACTTTACTTTGATGTTTTTCACATGAAATTCTGTTCAGCACCTCGTACTCAACATGCTTTTTAAACCTTGAAGCCATAAACACAGACAGACAGGTGCACAGTAAAATAGTTAAAAGTATTTAAGTAAAACCAAAATACTCTAAAACATGAATGAGAGTAAAGGTAATGTATTACTTCCATGAAAACGTCAGAAGTGTCTTAGCGAGTAAAGACTAAAGTAAATCTGTTGCTAGGAAACCTCTGTTGTCGAGTCTTTGGAATCTGTTGAAACAATTCAAACCCAGATTTCTCTGAAGTTGTCGATCAGGTCTCAGACCAGCAGTTCACACCAGAGCAGCAGGAATCATCAGGAATTAAACATTCACTACATTTATTTTGAAAATCAAACTGAAACAGGATCCCAGCGCTGATATAGAACCTCAGGTTTTACTGCTTCAACCAAATCAAAGCTCTTCAGTATCTCACAGCGTCGACCTGTTGTTCTTTCACTGAACAAACCCGTGTCCCAACCTGCCCCCATCAGAGGTGATGGAGGCAGGTTGGGATACGCTGTGCTGCGAACAGTTCGGTCAGCTGCTACCCATGAGCCTTTGCTGCCGTTACTGTGGAGAAGGAGCCAGTCAGACCCGTCACCATGGTTACAGAGTTCGACGCTCTAATCTGCTCTAAATACTTTTGTTTCCTCCTGAATGAGATGTTTGGTTTCTTTTCCAACAAGTCGAAGCTCAAATAAGTTCGTCAAGTTTCATTTAAATAAAGCTTTTCATTAGTTTTCTTTTTATTACACTTATTTCTGTTTGTTTTCACATTTAGAAATACTGTGTGTGTATTAGTACTTCTCAGGTCTTCAATGGTACATTTACAGCAAGTGCAGACAGTTTATTAGTAGAAACAGTAAGTACTATCACTGCACTTTCCACTGGTATTAATAAATACTGTATCAGCAGTAGTAGCAGTAGCAGTAGTAGTAGTATCAGTAGTAGCAGCAGCAGCAGTAGTAGTAGTAGCAGTAGTATCAGCAGCAGCAGTAGTATCAGTAGTAGTATCAGCAGCAGTAGTATCAGTAGTAGTAGCAGCAGCAGTAGTAGTAGTAGCAGTATCAGTAGTAGTAGCAGCAGTAGTAGTAGCAGCAGCAGTAGTAGCAGTATCAGCAGCAGTAGTAGTAGTAGCAGTAGCAGTAGTAGCAGCAGCAGTAGTAGTAGTAGCAGTATCAGTAGTAGTATCAGCAGCAGTAGTAGTAGTATCTTCCCGTAGTGTGCTTTCTCTCTCTCTCTCTCTCTCTCTCCCCTTCTGTTGCTTTCTGCAGGTATTTCTGCCTCCGGAGCTGTAGAGTCTGGGTCTGTGGTTGCGGCCGCCTGCTGCCCCCGTGCTCCTGCTCTGCACCCGCTGCTGCTATTGCTGTTGTTGCTCTTGTTATTAGTATTGCTATTATAATGTTGCTCTTAGTGTTGTTTCTGTTGGTGGTAACATCAATGCCATTACCATATCTCTTGCCTTACATCCCTATGTGGAACTGTATTGTGCTGCTGTATGTTCTCTTTCCTCCTGCTCTCTCTCTCCCGCTCCCCCCCTCCCCCTTCAACCCAACCGGTCGAGGCAGATGACCGCCCACCTTGAGCCTGGTTCTGCTCGAGGTTTCTACCTGTTAAAAGGGAGTTTTTCCTTGCCACTGTCGCATAGTGCTTGCTCATGGTGGGAACTGCTGGGTCTCTGTAAATATAAAGACGGGTTCAGACCCGTTCTGATCTCAAAAAGTGCCCCTGAGACAATCCTCTTGTTATGATATGGCTGGAGCATAACGTAAAACCGAACTGAACTGGAAATAGCATCAGCAGCAGCAGCAGCAGCAGTAGCAGTAGTAGTAGTAGCAGTAGTAGCAGCAGCAGCAGCAGCAGTAGCAGCAGCAGCAGCAGCAGTAGTAGCAGTAGCAGCAGCAGCAG
>SEMN01001085.1:0-110496 GCA_005408345.1 Macquaria australasica
AAGTTCTTTATGGTGATAAATTGTAAATATTAGTGATAAATTAGTGACAGCAAGAGCAGAAATATAAAGAAAAACATAAATCTGAGTAATGTTGTTGTTTAATGGCTGTGCAGGATGGCCTTTTTACATTAACTTGTTATCTAAGATGAATAACAGACATTTTCGACAAACCCAGTATAGGGAAGACATGAAGGGCAAACATTCTTCTGAGAACAGCTGTTTCATTCATTATGGTACAGCGAGACAATCCTCCATCAGTGCACTGCATTGAGATCTTGATATCATTCAAACTGAACTTAAATTATGGCACACAAAAAAAACAACACAAAACTATTCAAGCCAGAGAATATTCTTATCAGTCTAATGCATGTATATAAAAGATCCAATCAAACTGTGGCAGGGTGAGATGGCAGCTTTCCAATTCTAGGAGACTATTAAAGCTCATTTAGGGGGTGAAGTAGGTTTATAGGCTGCAGTATTATTGCTATGGCAGTAACTGCTCAGATAGACATTAGCATTATCCAACAGCCACAAACAGACTTTATGTTTGAGAAGGGAGTGTTTGATAATCACAACTATCTAGAAGATACTCACCAAGTATGTACCAGCATGGACAGAATCATGCAAAAAGGAGACAGGCATGTTTATTTTCCCTGTAAGCAGCAAATACATCAGTGTTTGTGTTTTAAAGTGATGCCTACATGTTTTTGTGTGTGATAAACAGGTTATTTAAAGCCAGACTTTCTTGAACTCTGCGTCTGTTTGCTCCAACATGCCATCTATTTGAGCATTGAAATAAATCTTTCATTTACCCCCATTGTTTAAGCTCTTTGTCCAACGGGTCAGAGGGATATTTGCACACCTGCTACGGTTGTCAGTCCTTTTAGCGCAACCTGGTAACATGCTGCATTATGGGAATGTGTGATGTGGGAGGGAGCAGGTGAAAAAGGGTGAATTAATCACACTGCGTAATATGTTATACTACACACACCTGCAGCCCATACACCTTTAATGAGAAAGAAATTCACATTCAGCCTGCTGATACATGAACAATTGTTGGAACAGTGACTAATATTTCTATGAGTAAGCTGCTTTAGTTTAGCTATACAAGAGTATATAAAGAAATCCTGCAGCCAGACAATAATTCTTGTTTGGCTGACGGGATTAATTTATGTGTTACAGAAATAATATAAACATTTTGAAAATGTGATATTCTGCATTTACCCAATTGGAAGCTGACTTATAACTAAATACCAGAAATAGTTGGAAGAAAGAAGTCTAATATAGAAGTAGCAGCAATGACTTCTACTAGTTCAGCCTAGAAAATATTACCCATAACTGTGAGACGGAGGACATTCGTCAGTGGCCTATGCTCCTTGAAAAGAGCTTAGGAGAAGGGCTTAAGTCAAGCAAGTCAAGTTAAAAGAAAAACAGCTGAATGTTTTGATACAGTCTGTGAGCCCATTAAGAGAATTGGATATTAGATCTATGAAACATGGAATGGCTGCCTCTCTGGAAAAGCTTTAAAAATGAATGCGTCTTAACAGCGAGGCTAACCACTACAACACTTATTGAATCAGCCAACCAGAAGTGATTGACTGGTCCTTTTGAAAACTGCTTAATTCACGGCAAAAGCAGTTTTCTGGGGCACGCACAGTTTTTCCCCTGCCTTTTAATAAGTCAGCAAGGTTGAAGCTGTCAAAGATGTGGTGAGCCAAAACCAGATTAAAAACAGTTTATCATGGTGGAAAAATATCTCTTGTGGGGGCCCTGCTTTGATTCAAAGGGGCGCAGTATTCACAAAAATATGAGAAGACTCCATCAAAGGCCTACAGGAGGTTAATTTTACCTTTGACCTTAAACTAACCCAAACAGTAGACTTACTATTTTTCATGTCAGTAACATATTTAAAACTCTAGTCACTGAAGAGCTTTTATTACTCGAGTCAAGTCGTATGTCCGCGTTATCTTAAGATCATCAAATCCTAAAACTAAAACCCAACCCCCTCACTGACCTTGACAGTGTCATCTACTGTCTTTTATAGAGAGCTGCTGATAAGGTTAACCTTCTCATAGATGAGTTCAGTCTCTGCTTGGAACTAGGACTTGTGAAAGTTTTTTTTTTTTAGAGTGGGCTTGGCTTTTGTAGCTTTGTGTGTATCTCCTCATAAAAACACATCAGTTTAAATAGGTCTGTGTAAAGAAGTGAGTGTGGATTTATCTTTTATGCTACATATGGTTGAATCCCCATCAAAATAAATGAAACACTGGAATTATTACTGTGTCATGTTTCATTTGCACTGTAATGATGCATCAAATAATAATGGATAAAAGTAAGAACGAGGCAAGGAGCAATTTTCATTTAAGTACCAGATTATACTGCACTGCATTATAAACTACTGTGTGTATCTGATGATCAGAAATTAGGAACAAAAATAGTTATTAAGGTGATCAGAAAGAAAACTCGTGTTCATCAAAAACACTTTAAGCACTGCAACTGAAAAAAACAACTTCTCTTTCATTACTCTGGATGTCAAAATAAACTATTTTTCCTCAGGCACTTACATGGTTTGATGGATGGTGTGGTGGTGTTGTGTACATGATCAAAATCCAATAACAAATGGGACTCTGTGGATTCATCCTCTTTGTATCACTGAAAGAGATGTTTTTGAAACAGCCATGTAGCTACAAAATAGTCCAGAAAGAAAAGGTTGTTTTAGTTCAACACTGCCAGGGTTAATCCTCATGGAAGTATATAAAATGATGCACACATTGTAGACCTACACAGTGCAATGCAGCTCTTTAACTTATAATTACATTCTTTTTGCACACTTTTATACATGCATGTGCTTAAAAGGACATACTTTTTTACTTTTCTGTTAGTACTTGTGTTTGACATTTGTTTTGCACTATTCTTTGTACCTTGTGGTGCGTTCGAGTACTGCTGCTGTGACATGTGAATTTCCCCCCAGGGATAAATAAAGTATCTATCTATATATCTCCGTCTAAAGACATTCAACAAGTAAGCATGGATTCTGGACTTGTTTTAATTGGAGCTCAAAAATCCCTGTTCATGAGATCACAACCTGAGGCTAACTGTCAACAGCCATATCAGAACGACTCGTGATGCCCGGTGGGTCCACAGCCCACCAGTTGAGAAACAACTTTAGAGTGTGAGGTCTGCCTAAATGAACCACGCTAAGTAATGAACGTGGAGATGTAATGAAGTGGATTTATGAGCAGCGATGGCAGCATTACAGAAGGTCTTTACGAGTGCTGATCTGGGTAATGGTCTATGTCTGTCTAAGATTTCAGAGCCTTTGTCATATCCACCTCATAAACAAAGCAGACAACCTGGTCTTATATTCCCCACAGCTTCAGGCCGTTGGTTCAGATCATCAGATTATACTGGTAAAATAAGTTGGAATGAACAAAAACAAATTCAAAGCACGTGCACATGTGAAATATGTCAACATGTCAACGTGATCCAACAAAATATAGAGAGTGACAGCTGTGATAATGTGGTGCCACAGGAATCAGAAACTATCAGGCTCATAGTTTCATACAAGGCGGTTGCAGCTCTAGTTTGGGTCTCTTCTTAAGAGGCAATCACTATGAACCCCTTAAAAGTCAGTTTTCATAAACATTTAAAGCTTTCACCACCAGTAAGTCTCTATAGGATAATAGCAACTACCATCAGCTTTGTTCAGAAGAAATATGTGACACCATGCAGGAAGTGGAGAGCTGTGCATTAACAAAATGTTAACGTCTGGTCATAATGTGTAGTGCAGTCTGTCAGACAGAGCAGCCATTCTTAGAGGCAGGAACTCCGAGTACAGTGTGTCTTCGAGCAGGCCGACTAAAAATAACACTCTCTAATCTCAGTGGGAAAATTAGGTGTTTAATAAATCTGTTGAACTACATCTCCTGACAAGCTACAATTAAAAGAGTCAGCAAAACACATCAGCTATTCACGTCGTGGACATTTAAACATTTAACATGTACCTTGAAGTCATATCCATCAGCTGCTGAGTTTGACAAAGCAGACAGCCTCTGAGGTTACACCCCACCCCCCAACACACACACACACATTTAAAGCTGTGTTTGGATATGTTTAGAATGTGTGTGATGAAATGGCACCAGCTGTGTACACTGGAGAGATGCACAAGGCCCCCTGGTTAAGCAGAGTGTTAACCCCTTCCCTCCCGATGAAGCAGAAAGGACAAAAAAAAAAGACAAAAGGAGGTCTGGCCCACTATAGTTGGGACACAATAAGAGGTTATTGTCCACGGGTTTGTTGCTGTAGAAGTATAGTAATTCACTAAAGGTCCTTCCCTCAGTTCTTTAAATCTTTGTTTAGTTTCCTTACATATGCATGGGTCAGTAGAGAGCACATGAACCATGAGCACGCTTCTGTTTCACCTACACCACATTTTACAGGCTCAATAAAATCCTTTAATAATTGCAGCTGTAGCCCCACATCATCATGTCAGGTCTTACAGACTGAATAACTTCCTCATCATTGTTTTTACAGCACAGTTAGTGAGTGGATAAAATACAAAGTAAATGGTAAATAAAATCTCCTTATCTATGTTCAGTTTTTTTTTGTTTGTTTTTTTAAAGGAAAAAAGTTGAATATGTGCAGCAAAAGAGGATTTGTCTTATTATAAAGTACTTAAAGTTGTAATCCTTACAATTTAGACCTGATTGATTTGGCGACAATGGTGGTTACCGTGGTAACAGCAAGTGCTGTTTAATACAAAACCAGACACACCTTGAGAAGCTACTTTCTCAGAACTACAACAGAAGAGCAACTGGTGTATCTGTTTACAACCCAACCAACCAAACTATTAAACGTTGTTTTAATCAAGAAGTCAGTCGATAAGAATTACAACCGCGATCTGATTTCATGCTGAACATGGTAACAAGTAGTTTTCCACAACAGCACAGCAAAGTCGGTTACCTTGCTGAGGAGTTGGTGGTGTCGCCTGCAGCTCGCTGATGGGTGAAAAATAATGCCAAAAATTACCGGGTTTTTTTTCCACAAAAAAAGTCCACCCCAAATAGTAACAAAAATGGGTTTTGATTTCATGAACATCTGAAGGATTAGAACTTTAAGTCAACAGAAGCTGTCATCGATTTGAAATTAGATGATAACTCATCCTTGCCAGTTGAAATGCTTTACTAAAGTAAAAAGTTGTAGGCTTTGTCACCTTACAGTGCTCAACATGTCACACAGGATGATTTCAGTTTGCACTTTTCCATCTACAATGTGCTATGAAGCTATTTGTCTATATGCTTCTTTAATAGTGGCATTAACATACTCTGCTGTATGGTCAATTCCCAACTACAAAGAATTATGATGTCTCAGTGGTGCTGGTATTAGGTTTGCAAGTGTTGGCACCAGTGCAGGTGAAGAGTTTGTATTAACATCTGTTAATAATTTCAGCCTCTGTGCACCTGGAGGTAATGAAAGCCCACACTAAATGGATACTGTATCTGAAAAATTATTAAGCCTTAAGAAAAAATAGACCAGATGGCCATAAATATGGGAATAACACTGCTGCTTTCATGACACCATTAAAGTCAATCACATTTGACTTTTACAAATACCAAAACCAGTCGAATCCAAACAGCTCCTTGTCTTTGGTTGATGCTGTGTATGGCTGAAGAACTTGCCCAGAAAAATCCCATAACTTTAACTGTCTCGCATCACTGGCATCACCAAAATAAGGAACTGCATAAATATACATATAAGCCCATGTATTCATTTGAAGTTTTCCGGACTTTAAAAGGCAGCTCTTACACATTTTACTGACTACAACCAGGTGTTCTTAACACAAGCCAAAGAGCCGGTAAAACTAAGAGTCATTATCACAGATAAATTGAAAACAACGCAACTTGAAGTAACAACCAATCAGTAAAAGTAGGGGCCTTGGCGGGTATGCCCTTGAGCATAGCTGATCCGTGTTCAACCTTAAGTCAAGGTAGTTTAAGAGAAACAGACCCTGCTGTGACAGCCCTGTCACCCACCTGAACACTCTGCATTTAGTGTTTAAAACTCACAGAAATAAACCTTTACAATTTGCTTCAAGGAGAGTCTGATGAAGGAACTGTGTTTAATTCTACCAGATTACAGCATGCGATTTTTCTTGCTAAAATTTATTTTATGAGCCTTATTCAGCTGTGTGAAGTTGTGGCATGTTTCTCTTCAGCACTGCTGTTTCTCCTTCATCTCAGTGCCAAAAAACAGTCAGCTTCATTAGTCATGACTGCAGCACCTAATTAAGTTTGTGCCACTCGTTTGGATTTTTCTGTAAATTTAAAAGAATCTCTGATGTGTCAAAGTGCCTCTGGGCCATTCTGTCTCTGTTGTCATTAAAATTGAACATTTCCTGTGCCAGCGTTTTGAGAGGGTATTGCCTGTTTTTGAATCAAAACTGTGAATCTAGTGAAAGTTTTGCTGTTTGCAAAATGTGCTGTGACAGCTTATGAATAGATTAAAGAAGTAATGCTTCAGTTCTGTGTGACTTACAAACATGCCACATCTTTTGGATGACAAACTGCACTGCATTGTGCTACCTTTCAGCGAGTTCATTCAAATAAATTGGAGGCTTATTTGAAAGACGCATGCAAAAGAGCCTATTTGTTCGCAATGGAAAAGGCATTGTAATTAGCATGAAATGCATGCTTTGTACTCTCTCTCTCCAACATAACTGGTGGAGATACTGGATAAGCACCTTCTCACCGCCCTCCCTCTCGCTCTCTGCCTCTTTTTGCATTGTGGCCAATTACTGTTACAGATGGAAAATTTCACTTGACCTGGGGAATTTATGAGCAGGAATAAAATCGCACTTCAACTCTTACACCAATTCAAAGCAACGTAGTTAAAATTTCTCAAGGCTGATGAAGACATGATGAAATTGGGCACATATGACAACTTGGCCACATGACAAAGAGCTGATGAAACAGTGAGACAAACCTGGTAACTGTTTTGAGCAGCATCAGATTGCAAGGGCAAACAGAGCTGCACTACAGGGCTGAATAATTTGGGAGAGGGAGGTGTGTGTGTGTGTGTGTGTGGGGGGGGGGGCACCATTGTTAAAACTTTATAAAAACTGTCTGTTTCTAGTGATGTTCCCTCTTGCTGGGGTACAAGGGAATCAAGCGCCTGATGGATAACGGGCTGAATAGTTAAAGTGTTACATCACTGACAAAATATCACAAACTATCATCTGTGTTTTACATAACCTCTGCCTCTGTCATACCTCAGCAGTGTTCTTATTCGCAACTTAGAGACAGGGCTGCTTGTATACAGATGTAGGGAAGGGAATAAAACAACTTGTAAACATTGCAGAAAACAGGCTATCTAACCTGGGAGTGAGCAGATAAAAACTGTGTTGTACATCATGTGGCTGCCTCTATTAGTCTGAGGGTTTACTGATGCCCCGTTTAAGATAAACGCACAACACAGCGCAATGCTGACAATGAATGCATTCTTACTGAGCAGATAAAAGTGTGCTGTCTATTTCCCTTTCTGTGCGTTTCTTTGCAGAGCTGTGGAGTTGAAAATGTATAACCAGAGAGTTCATTTTGAGCACTATCTGCAAAAGCTATCCACAGCCACCCTGATGTGCTGAAGCTAGTGAATAAATACTCTAAATAAAGTTGTAATGTGTGAGAAATGTTTTGATGTTGTTGTGCATTTAGATAAAAAAAAAAAAAAAAAAAAAAAAAGTAGCACACTAACAAATCTACCTGCCAAAGTGTTTCTACAACATGGTATTTAACTGCATCATGTGGAGGGTCATGAAGCAGGTTTGCGGTCCAGCAGCAGAGCAGTTTATTTGACACTTAATACACTGTATCATACTACCATCACATTCTAATGCATGCAGGGTGCTGATGCAATGATCCATCACTGTTGTTTAGGAACATGTAACTGTATAGCCAACAGCGCCCATGACTGTGGATCACATCACTCTGGTGAGAGTTTGGCAGTGCAGTGTGGCTGGTCTGAGCTGGACAAAAGTAACACTGTGCCAGATACACTTGTCTGGTGCTCTCATTTCCATTACTAATACACACCAACAAAGTTTGTGGCAGGAGAGGGAAGTATTAAATAAGCAACTCCAGAAAGACCGTAATGATGAGTGAGCGTAAGTAAGGGAGAAACAAGGAGGCAACTAAGAAAAAAAAATGAACATATCAGTTTTAATTCAACTTAATTTAGGACAGATTTTTACTCATTAAAAGGTTGGATCAGCCCGGAGTTTTACTGCGCACTCATGGTTCCAGCACCAGCGTGGTCACACAACACAAAACTAGGCTACAGCACAAAACAGAAGGGTTTCTCACCTTATTGAAGTTGTAGTAGCCCAAACAGTGGGCAAAATCCAGGTTCGGTGGATCTCCTGGAATAGAATTTCCACCAGCAGACGGATAAAACCTTACATCCATGGTGAGCGAGGGAGCCGCGCAGCTGTAGCTGTAGCCTACTCTGCACGGAGATCAGTGCGTTTCTGCCGTTTACAATCCAAGCGCACAGAGAGAGACGGAGAAAGAGAGGCGAGGTGAAACTGACCCAAGCTTTGTTGGGGTGAATGAGATACTGCGGTGGGGAGGGGAGGAGGGGAGGAAGGGGGGGGGGGGACGGTTCGGGTAAAGTTTTGATATTCCTCCTCTACACCTGGTTCAGCCGCTTCATTTCTGAGTTAGCCCACATGAAGGTTGGACTGAGACGAATAAGCGGTCCCTCAAGGAGCAGTAGACGCTGTGTGCCCATGCATTTACGCACAGATGCTGCTGCTGTATACAAAGAAGCCACGAGACCGGCGACTGAGCGTGGGTCCACCTCCTTTTTCCTCACCCCCCCCCCCTCAGACGCAGGAAACAGAAAAACGAAAACTGTAATAAAGTGCTAAAGATAACCGCGAAGTGAGTCCGCGCGTCAAACAAACAAACGGTGGCGTGCTGTGAAGTGTGTCCGTGTCCTCCGCTGTGTCTCTCAGAAGTTTATTTCTCCAACTTAGAAAACTAGTTGGTGAAGCAGTTTGAGTAAGAAGTATCTGCTAAATACAGCGACCGGAGGGTCTGTAAAACAAGCAGAACAACACTCCACAGATGGTGCAATTAGTGAATGGGTGTAGTACACTGAGTACGCGAGTTCAGCCTTCGGCTCTGCCTGTCGTCGTGATGAACAAGCCAGCCACTCCCCAAACACACTAAGCCACTCCCATGAAAACACTGCATCTAAGTCCATGTGACATGTTGGCATATGCGAATTAATTACAGGAGTCTTTTCTTTTTTTACATGTTATTATTTTAACCCATTTTACCACATCATCCTTTTCTGTGTTTCGTCAGAGCACCATGGTGAAAGTGATGCTAGTGGATTGGGAACGACAGCATGCTTTAAAAACAAAAAAAAAGCTCATGCAGTGGATGCTCTTACGTTCTTTGCATCATGACTGTTGTTAAGTGACAGGTTATAGCCAGGTATAGCTTCACATACCAATCCATTTTACCTTGCATCATCAAATGCTAATGCTAACAGGAAGCAGGTGCCATTTATTCTGGGAATACACCTGCCAGGTTTTGGATTTCGTAGTGTTTGCCTTTTCTTTTCTTCCGCAAATGTTCCTCTTTTGTTCTCATTTGACCTTTGGAATGTTTTTTGCAGCCCGTGTCTGTTCACCTCAAACACCTAATGTAGCCTGCCGACTGGACGTTAGCTGTAACTAGCTAGCTTTCCTCCTGTTTCTGTGCGTTCACGAATTGGAGTCATAAAGCCCCAGAATAAAGGCAAATCTTTCGCTCAAGTTGAAAGTTTTTGGATTTGATGGGTTAGTTCGTTGTTTTTGGACAACTTAAAAAAGGTGAGTCACACACACACACACACACACACACTGCCTTATTGCTTTTGGTTTTACACACTTTTGAAGGCAGACTGGCTGCACTTATCCCTGTTGCCAAGAAACACCAGCATCATTACTGTCAGTCGTCTGTGTTTTTATCATTTGGCTAGCTAAGGTTGTTTGATAATTGCTTGCTGTTGTTGTTTTAAATTAATGTTAAACTTCGCCCGGGTCCTGTCTTCCCTTTGACCTCGCCATCTAATTTCAATATCAGCTACGCTTACTCTTTCATTTACAGTATCTGCACTTTTACCACTCCTTGTGTAGGCATACATTCAGTTGCATTTACACTTTCGTCCACAGTAGGACAATGTAACCCTTCATTTGAAATACAGGCTGCTCACAATTTGAAGTTATGGCTAGTCTGGGCTTTAGATTGCAGGGACTTGTAATGTAAAAGTTTCTATCTGTTGTCTCTGCAAACCAGACATCAGTTAAAAATGTGCCCTGGCTACAGCCTTGTTCCAGACCCCATATAAAATGTATGGTCAGATGCAATAACAATAGCAATAGTCTATTTAGTAATTATGAAAAAATGAGGGAAAAAGAAAAATATGAGAAAGTACCACAGCTAATGAGAAGGGCAGAGGTGGTGGTGCTCAGAGGCCACTGACAAAACAACACACCCTGTTCTTGTTGTTAATTGTGGTATTTGAAGCTATTTTTTGAGCTTTCATGAGATGAATACACATATGTGTTTTAAACAAGTCCTCATACTAAAATACAGTTTGTCAGTTTGAAAGTGTCTTACAAAATAACCTATGATTTATAAAATGGACTCACGTGAGTTTTTTCTGATCTGACAGCCCTATTATTAACATGTTATTTAGTTTAGGCAAACAAAAGTACTTGGTCATACGGGCAACATGTGGTGCCGAAATAAAGTTGTCATTATCCACTCTGTTTTGAAAGACACATGATGTGTTGTATTGGTGCTGGCTTTAACTGGCCGTAGTTTAAACTGCCATCTACAGCTACAGGGCCAATTCCAATGGGATTAAATGACGTCATCCTTCCAATTTCACCTTCTGACATTAACAAAAATATCAATAACTGATCACTGACTACAGCAGATATTAGATTACAGAGAAAAAACAAAAAGCTATTATTTTAGTCTTGTACAGACTTGTACCTTTGACTCTTGATCAGTGAAATGGAACTTTATTATTGCACTTGTTAATTGCAGTGATGATTCAAAAAGGTTGGTTTCATCCCTGCCCCAATATTGCAAATCCTTCATTATAGAACAAGAGTGGCACTTATGTATCCCTGGCCACCCGACACAACCATGTGCACTTCACCACTCTGTTGTTTTACTGTAAATGCTTACCGTGCGCATGCAGTCTGTGTACAATTCTCCCAACACACTTCTCAGTTTTCGTCTATGGTTCCAAGTCAGAAACAAGACAAGACTATGCAAGTGTTACTTTTAGGTGGCTTCTGGAAACTGTTATTTCCAGACAACCAGATCAGAGATATTATTTCTGAGTAGAAGTACTTCGCAGCACTGGGGTAGAAATAGGTGTACACCAGGCATCCATAGAAGCCCACCTACTGTAAGACTGTCTGATCAGGTTTATAGGTAGCTTTACTGTAAGTAAAAATAATTTATTGTTTACTCTAAAACAGCTGAAAGGTTTGTGTAAAAAGATAGTCATAAAGAAATAGAAAGCAAAGCCCTATAAGTAAAACTGGGTGCAGTAAAAAATATTGACATGGTGTTGGAAATATGGAAATATGTTACTGATTACTTGAAGAGCTTTCAGAAACAGAACCAAGAAACAGGAAGTTGCTTTTTATTGGAAATTGTACTAAAATGAAATAGTACACCTGTTTGTATTATAACTAAGACATTTATATTGTGTGAATATCAGACAAGATGAATAGTTAGTGGAACATTAGATAATGATAATCCACCCATCAGCTATATATAGCATAGCCCTTTTCACTGCAGACATTTTAACTTGGCATAGCAGGAAAAGCACAGGTGTAATTAATAACACTAATGATGGTTGTGTCCCAGTAAGCCATGTCAGTGAGACAGAATGCACAATACCAATACCTTGGAACATGCACACCTGAATGGAACACAGCCATGATTAATGCTATTAATTACACCTGGGCTTTTCCTGTCAAAATGTCAGTAATGAAAAAGGCCTATTGTTATTACCATGTACCCTATGAATTCCTAACACCAACTGTCATATCAATTTAAAATAGTCAGAAACCAGAATTTCACAAACAAAGAGATGAATAAATTGAGAATTGGTGGATTTAATGCTCACTATACTCCTGGTTGTGCAGTAAGCACACAAAAAGAGTCTTTTCATTCACCTGTCACATTCAGCTCTCCAGAGTGGAAAGAAGAGGTCAGAATAAACATGAAAATCAATGCCATCGGCCATGAGAATACATAAGCAAAGCTTTGCTGTTATGTCATATTTGTCTGCAAATGTCAGATTGTCTTTATTTACCATTAAATCTCTGCTTTGAAATTTGTCAAAATGTGTTTTTTTTCTACACACTAAGAGGTATATTCTGTTCAAGTGAACATCCACTACTGTTTAATCATAACCATTCTCCCATCCAATAATACGTGATGTTACAGCTTCAGTTTCACCTCTTATCTATTGTCACCGGGGAGTACCAGGGTCTATAGTATAAAATAACAAGTTATGTTTAATTGGATACAGTTGGAGGTAGACTGCTTTTGATATTACTTGTTAAATTGTACCTCCTGCTCTGTAATAGCATCACACTGTTTTGCGAAAGGTCAAATGTGCAGAAATACAACATTCTAAAAATATTATGTTCATAGTTGTTAAACCTTGACAAGTATGTTGATATCCACTTTGTTCACTTTTTCTTCTTTTCTTTTTGTGTTTTCTTTTCAAATATGTGTACAAACGTACAAAAAAAGACTTTTGCAGCTGTTATTAAAAATACAAAACCTGTAGCTAAATTGTGTTCAATTAGGAGTACTTTTTGTTTTGTCCTTTTTCAGTCTGTGCTTTTAAGGTCAAATTACCCCTGCCCTTTAACTCTGGGAATTATTATAGTCCGCAGATATGAAATAGAATATAGGTCACATGTGTCATAATGGCAATAACATCATGTATATTCATTTTATATGGAATAAATCATACTATATTTCTTTACTTTTTCAGATAGTATGCTTGTCTTTCCTAGATGAGGGTGCCTTTAAGCACTTGTTATGAGACAGAAGAAAACACTATGCACGTGGGATGTGTGTTGGCATGTAATATACACAAGCTTAATCAATGACATACAGTGCTAAACTCTGCTGTGCTGTGCTGGAGGAGATAATCCTCATTTGAACGCTCTCCAGTGTTTGCTTAGAGATGGTCAACAATCCACGATAGTCGCCAAGAAATCTACTTTGCAATTATGGACACATTGATGCATATGCAAACCATTTTTCATCATGTTCCTGTTTGATAGTGGCTCTTGCATGCATAACGAAGCAATGCCTTCACTATGCTACACACACCGATACGCCCACCCAATCAAATCTCATTCACTCTTGCACATACAGACACATAAAAAAAACCCACGCAGTCTCCCACACACCACATATCAGATAAGCAAGCTCCTCTAAATTCCCAATTCACCCTGGTTATTGGATGTTTGGTTTTCAAGACGAGTGTGGTGTGTGTATTTCGGTTGCTGTTGTTATTTATTCCTGTTTTTAATGTTGTTTGGCTGTGCAGCCGGGGAGCGGAATTAATTTCTTTTCTGATGGTTGGGTATCAATGTCTCAGCCAGATGAATTATGCTTTTCTACCATATGTCATTTCCTCTCAGCCTGGCAACACTGGAACCATTTGGTAACGTGAAAACAAATTATCTTCTGCTGGCTCCTGCTCAGATTCAATAAAAGCAGTGCTGTGTAATTATATGAAGGTACAAAAGAGTAATAAATGCAAAATAATTAATTAACCTAATAATCTTTATGTACTGTACGCTCCCCTTCATATTAAGTATGTGATTCTGTCAGTGTGCGACACCTTCACAAATATCTGCAGTCTGATGTTTGTCACTGAAGACAATTTTGTGTAAATGTTGCAAAAGACTAATTTGCCATCTCACTTTAGTCATTTTGAATCATATTTGATTTGATGCTCAGGTACTTGTCATGCTCAGAGCTATTATGATTACTAACACCATCACCCATGGAGAAAATATGCATGCTACAGCTAAATGTACACTTAATGAGACAGTGACATGCATACATCAAACAGAATTCACTTATCAGTAAGCAGCGTGATGTGAAAAAAAATAACAATAAACATATAGGAGAAGATCAGTCCATAAACAGCATGGTATTGTTTTTGTCTTACATAGGCAATGTATCACAAGAATGAAGCAAAAGTAAAAGTAAGGAAAGAAACAATTCAAACTAGAAAGACCAAAATTTTGTGAAGAAAATTGAAGCGAGCTTGTCGCTAACATTTGTTGTTTAAAATAGTGGAAATACTGAAAGAAGTTGAAGTGGTAGTTGAAGTGTAAGCACTGCATAAAGTTGAAATACAAATTTAAGCACAAGCGCTGAGTGAAGTATCAGTTAAAGTGAAAGTGCTGAAAGGAACTAAAGATTCAGTTGAAGTTCAAGCCCTGAGAGGAGCTGAAATCGTGAAAGTGTGATCAATTTAGCAGCAAGTGTCAGCTGAAGTGTAATCACTGAAAGCAGACGAATCTGTCAAACAGTGAGAGAGCAAAGCAGTGGACGTGTAACCACTGAAAGTAGTTGTCAGCTGAAGAGTAAGAGATGCAAGCAGCTGAAATGTCAGTTGAATATTAGTGTAACTGCTTGAGGCTGAAGGCAGTTAAAATATAAGTCGGACAGTAAGAGATTTTGTTTGAAATGTAGCAATGAAAGCAGTTAAAATGTCTGTTGAAGTGGAAGCAACAGTTAGCTAGAGATACTTAAAATGTTTGCATTGTTGAGGTTACAGTTGGGTATGTAAGCAACGACAGCAGTTGAACCAGCAATGACTTAAATGGTTAAAAGTGTAAAACAATGAAAGCACGTTTAAAACTGTGCTTCGCTGAAAGCAAGCACACTAACTAGTTGTTGTACCTGAGTTAATTATTGGTTGGCGAAACTGCTTTTATTTCTATCTTTCATTTCTGCAAATTTTTGGAACATGCACAACCACTTATTTGAAAGTAATAATGAATTTCAATATGCTTTGTCAAATCAATAGTGTTGATAAATATTCTGACCTGAGTACAACGACACTGAACTGGCTCCACATCTGCTTCTATCGCTTTTACTTCGTGTTTTGGTTTGTACATCAGAAATCTGAACAACAATGACGACATGAGGAGATGTGACTTTACCTTGACTTGCAGTGGCCTTGCAAATTTGCTTATTAATGTTACTCAGTCAGCCGTGTAAAAGTGTTAATTAACTACCTCTACAACCACACTTTTTGTTCCATAGAAAAACATTGCTCCTATCTATTCCTTGTGAAGGGTAAGAATATATATATTTTTTATTATTAAGCAAGAGATGGATAGCTAGTCTTCCAAGAAGCATGACACAACCAAGGCAGAGAAAAATGTTACTGAATTTAGAGCACAAAATGTTCTCTTCTCAGATAAAGATCTTACTCGCCATTAGAAGAGTAAAAATGGGCGTAGTTGCAAGACAGCAGCGTGGCCGTTTCTTTGGAGTATTAGTGAACAGCCACTCCACTGAGACTTAAAACACATGCACACACACACACACACACACACTCATCACTGACAAATTTAAGTCTGACACCCTCTCAGAGATAGACTGGCCTGCAGCTAGACACTGAAAACATAAGGGGATAACACACTCCGAACCTCACACGCCATTATACAACTCGCTTACAACTTCCATCACTATTCTGAATACAAAATAAGTCCCATATAAAATATGATAATAATTATGCTCTTCAGTTACTGTGCACATTTTATTAAAATTCTTAAAAGGCTGTAAGGCTGAAAGGGAAAAAAGCAATAAAACTTAATCAATGGTGTTTCAGCAGTGATAATCCTTAAGTCCTTGCACATCATCTTTATCCTTCTGTTGCCCTCGTGGATAGATTCCTTAAGTAATGATAATAGCTACAACATGATCATGAAGAGGAGCTCTGCTATTTATAAGGAGAGATTTGCTCCAAGATAAGGTCTCAGTCTAATACGCCATGTAGCTATGAGAACGTTTTGGGGTTTTTTTTATGGCTGAAGATATTGACTTAGAAAACTGTTACATTTTAGATGGTGGCAAGCTGAATGATATCATTGATTAGTTCACAGGAATGACACAAAGGCTGATCAATTCAATTGTTCAGTTCTGCAGGATTGATGACTGCACTAAAAAATGCTTTATATCACTAATGTATATGTAAAGAGAAAGATGTCGCTCATAGTGACGAACCCACAGAGATTTAGTATAACTGACTCTATGGAGTATTTTAGCATCTTTCAGCTAAGTGTTTTGGTTTTACTGCCTGCAACTTTACTGTTTTGGTCCGCTCTCACCGCTCTCATCAACACCAAAGCAGGCTGTTTTCAGTAAAAAAAAAAAAAAGCTCTGATAAACCCACTGTATGCTTCCTACCCAGCACCAAATGGCTCAAAGTTAGCAATAGCTAGTAAACATAGTGGAGCATTTAGCAGTTAAGCACCATATTTTTGCCCTCATGAGTTGGTGGAGAGCAAAGCAGAGCTAAAAGAATGAACATTGGATTGGACATTAATTCGGTGGCCAGAAACTAAGTAAATACATAACTGTTTGCTAATGTGTTCGCGTTATCAACTTTATAAGACAATGTTGTATTTACCCCCAAGTGGCCAAAAATCTATTAATACTGCTTTAAACATCTAGTATCAGTGTCTGTGCCTAGATTTTCACATGAACATATGTAATACAAATAATTCCCACAGCTACTGTTTGTTTTGAATTCATGGACATATTGTTGTATTCAGGGACTGCTGGTAGGTATACTGTACCAAATGTTATCTGCAAAACATCAGCGGTAGGCTACATTTTATGTTGGGTGTTTCTCCCTTCCTACTTAATATTCATATTGCATGTTTGCATGAATTGAAACATGCCAATAAGCAAAGACAATTTAGTTAGTAAATAAAATTTGCTTTCCCTCCTCACGAGTGGTACACAATATTGAATGATTTGCTCATGTCCCAAATGAGCCAATAATGAATGACACCTTCTTGTTGCTGGACATACTGCTGGCTATTTTATTACAAGTCTTAGGCCCATGTGAACCAATAATGAACAAGAACTGCATACTGACAAATCTGCAGGACACCTCAATATATTATTCTCAATTAAAACCTGTCCTCAGCAGCATTAGTCATCTTAGCACTTGTCATTCATACTAATTAGCGCTTGCCTTCCATGCCACATGCTGGAAGAGGATATTTCAATATCCCATTAAGCGATTCCAAGATATGCCCTTGATTGACATCCCCTTAAATCCGGGAAGTAATTACATTATATGCTTCAGTTTTCTTTTAATAATTTCAGATTTCCTCAGGTTGTTTTTTTTTGTTGTTTTTTTTTTTTAGCTTTACGTTTAATTTGTGTTAAATGTATCCACATCGACACTGTGTAGGAGGGGAAAAAAAGAGCAACATCAAAACAAGAACACATCCTGGCACACTGGTTCAATTAATGAGCAAAGCTTTTAAACATACAGCATGTGTGTATACATACTAATAGCAAGTAAGTAAATGCAAAAATCTGAATCACACATCATGCACTTCATTACACTACATGACTTTCAAAATATTGCTTCACTAGAAGACAGCCATCAAAACTACACAGTGACCACATTTACATGGGTAGCAAAAATCCAATTATTCACTTTATTATAAATAAAAGAAACCAGTTACTATTCACAGTGGACTACACTGAGTGGGCACCTGTGATTTAGGAATTTGCCATCCAGGTCTATATTTTGTGTGGCACATTTGCACAGGATAAAGTCTGTGCTTCACTCAATTTACTGACTTGCTGATTTAAAGCTGCACAAAGTCCTAAATGGCTCTTCATGCTGAGCAGCTACAGCACATAGACGAGCTTCCTGAATTTGCATCTACCTCACTGTCAGCAGATTTCATTAGGAACTATTTTCTACCGAATGTAGACGAAAGGGAAGATGTGTTGCTGCTGAGTTCTCCCAATGTTGTTTTTAAATGCTGCATCACAACGAAATTGTCTAAAGGTCTATTGTACTGGGGTGGAACAGGACATCTCAGAGGCAGAGATGTCTGGAACTTTGGTCAATAAAATGAAATACCAGTATGGGAAAGAGGGAAAGTATATGCATATACTGTATTTTATGTGATTGTTATTATGTCAGTGTAGAGTGTGATGTAGATTTAGATGTAATGACTCTCGCTGTATATTGTTTGGTCTTTAGTAGTGTTTTAGTCGTCTTAAATGGTAAACTATTCTTAAATGAAAACACATGCATTTAAACCTCTATGTGTTGTTGCTTTTTACAATATTAACCTCAATGCAGAGAGAGTGCCACAATAACATTAATTACTGTGTGTTTTGACAGAACATCTGTTACTCCAGAAAGGTTTGCTCATGAAAAATATAATAAATGTGCCCCATAGCGTTGGACATATTCTAAATGGACATATTCCAGCGTAATGAGTTTTTTTTTGTAATGAACGTCCAGTGCATGATGATTAATAGTTCTGGGCTTTTATTTGTAGAATGCAATCAGTTATTCTGTAACATGTCAGGACACACTTCTTTTTTGTTTGTCTCATAGTCTTGACAGAGAGGCAGCAGGTCTTTGTTTTGCTTCACATGTAAATTACAGCGTTCACAGGGTAATTGTCACCTTATCATACAAAGAAAACACAGTCACACAGATTATAACCTATTCTCAGCACAGTGTGAGTGTCAAAACACCATGAAGGTAGGGAGTGAATAAAGAAATGACAGGTACCGTATGTTAATACATGCAGCGTGACTCAATACAGTCTACATCATGTCAAAGGATGAATGGGATTATTTAACTGAATATTGCAGGCTGGATCATTTTTCATGGAATCAAAGTATTTTTTCATCATCAAAATCAATCAAGGCACATTATTGTAGGTTTATGTATCATTTACATTTTATCAATAAAGGTTCCAATGCTGACTCTTCTTATTGATTACAGTTTTTAACGTTGTTATCTGGTTCTGATTCTTTGATTTCTTTGAGTAAGGGTAAAATTCAAACATAAATATCAATATTCTCTATCTTGGCATGCACAATATAAATGTTTCCTTTACACATGTTTCTACTTGAGCTGGACATGCTACTGTACCATTAGCTGATTCTGGGGCATTCGTAGTGTCCTCCATTGCAGGAAGTTATTTTTGCAGAGTGAATACATTTCTTTGGCTTTGATAGCAGACAGTAAAAAGGTGACAGGAAGCAAGTGAGGAGAGAGAGGAGGGATGACATGCAACAAAGGTGATTACATAAAAGTGGTCAAAGTGATACATTCGCTCTACTACTGTCTAGCTCCAGTCCACCATACTGTAAACACTGCACATATGACCAACCCTGTCGCCTGAATGTCCGCATCGGACGATTCTGCAAAATCTGGGAATATGTTCAGTATGTTCTTCTTTTTACGACCAATGCCAGTGTTTACAATTCTCACTCTCTACAATATCAGCCCAAGGCAATAGGGTACAGTCAAGGTTAGGGGAAGATTGTGGTTCCAGTTATAAAAAAGACTAAAGTTGATTGCAGCTCTGTGACAGGACACAAACTTTTCTGCGTGATTTTCTGCATGAAAGTCAGACGTGCTACACACCCTTCCATACCATTACTTTTTGCCTTGCTACATAAAGGGAGCACTACTTGAGTGTTGGCACTGCCAGTAAATTGTGAGGTGCAGTGTATACAACTGGAGATAGAAGCACGTTTCTTCCTTGGGAAACCCCTGGAAAAAGACCTGACTTTTTATTAGAGACAGTAGTTGAGTTGAGTCTTTTTGAGTGAGGTTCAAATGGAACTGGAGATTTTTTAGCCATGCTAGCAGCATGGCTCTAGGCGTGGTAATGTCGGTCTCTTGGTCCGTCAAACACTTTGGTCCAGACTGATATATCTCAACAACCACTGGATGGATTGGCATGAAATGTTGTACAGACATTCACGATTCCCAGAGGATGAATCGTAATGACTTTGGTGGAACCCCTGACGTTTCTTCTAGGGCCACCATATGGTCATAATTTTAATTTACCCAGTACTTTGGTTTAGAACTAAATATTTGCAAAACTAATAAAATTCCCTAATAAAGTAAAAGTTGTACTGCTAAATAGCAAATGTTAGCATGCTAACACACTAAACTGGTAACAGTATACCTGCTTAGCATCAACATGTTAGCATTGTTACTGTGAGCACGTTAGCATGCTGACATTAGCATTTAGCGCAAAGCCCCACTGTGCCTGAATACAGTCTCACAGAGCCGCTAGTGTGGCTGTAGAGTCTTAAGCTGCGTCTCAAAACACGTATTTCCGTGCTTACACTTAATATTTTGAATATTTTGTAAAAGTGCGTTCACACTGACAAGTATGGCAAAATGCAGTGTACTGTAAGTACCTGGATGAAAGTAGAGTGTGGAACGCTGCACACTTCTCACCCTCAGCGGTCGCCATCTTGGCCACATAGCGGAAGGGGAGGACCACCAACGTATGAAAATGGCGGCCACGGTTGCGATTGTTACGGCTAAATGTAAAAGCACCTTTATTTTTTATTCATTTTTAATATAATTGAATTGAAGTCAAGTGAGGAAACAAGCTGGCAGATATTTCGGTGTGCGGCAATCGCGGTAAATGTTGGCGATAATGCTCCGCCCGGCTGCAATCTGCCATTAAAAAGAAGAAGAAGAGGCGGTAAAAGGTAAGCGCACAACAGCAGTATTCGATTTGGGACGACACTGCCCTGTCAAAATTAACGCACTAAACAAGTCAGTACATGGTGTACACAGTATACTGCATGTAAGTGTACTAACGGGAGTACACGATTTGAGACACAGCATTAGTCTTGTTAATCCTAGTATTTAGTGGTAGTTTACTGGCAGTTACTGCATCTCAGGCACTTCCCCGTCAGCCGTAGTTTGTGGCAATGATTGTGGCCTCTTGAATAGAACAAAGGGCGTTAAGGGAATTGTGGCCTTTCATTTTCAGAAATACAAAATGCATGAACTTGTCTTTTACAAAAGTTTGACAACTCCAGTAAACTGATATTGTCCTCAGATCATTATTGGTTTGGTTGGGTCACCACAGACAGCTCTAATCATCCCAGCCCATTTGAACTCTACTTTGCTTATGGCAAAACTGATTCTGAAGGAAGAGCCACAGAGGGAGACGTGTTTTATCAAGTCCTATTCTGTCTCATATATGTCCTCTAATCACAGTAATAATGCTGATACCTCTGCAGCATCAAAGACAGGTTATTCTATTTGATCCAATGGGACCATTCTCTAATGCCTGTCACTGGCCATATTCTTATGTTTATATCATGGGTTTGGAGGAATCCTCATGCATATTTATGCCCCACTGCAACTGAATGCTCAGCATGAAATGAAATACTTTGCTGGTTGTTTGCCTTGAGACACAAATCTAAATCTACATATTGCCCGTTGCATACAAATAGAAGAGCTACAGGCTTGAACCTGCAGGCTACTTCAATCTACTAGTCTGTTGAAATTTGAAGATACCAGTTCATTTGGGTATGCACGCACATTGTCGGTTAAACTTAGGAAACATTTATGGTGTATTTCTTTCCATTTCTTTCGATTTCACATTTTAGTTTAATTTACAATTTTGAGTTTAATTTACAAGTTGAGTGAGATTTGACAGAGCTGGGAAAAAGAGTCCATGTATTATTTTCTCAATTCCTCCAAAACTGTCTTTTTACAGATGCGTGTTTGTTGCCTGACAATCACATCATGCTCTGAGCACCAAGACGGACACAGTGCATGGGCACTATGAACACAGCATCATTTTCCAGCTACATTAAAATAACTGCATTTTCTCTTCCATGGTCCAATAACTGAAGAAAGGATCTTGATTTGTTTTCCCCTATGGCTGCAAATCTCATTTTTATAGCACAAGATATTATGTGCAAACCAATTCCAAATCCACTTTTCCAGTCTACTTTTCCATTATCACAATAAAATCTGGGCTCATTTTTATGATGGCTGAATGTTGAAATACATTAAAATGGGTCTGAGAATAGCCTTGCCCTCTTGGCCGTTGTCTTTTGAATTAAATGTCAACACAGGTGTAAAACAAAATGTAACCTCATATTCTGCTGAATATAAATGTGCCATTTGCTGATATAGATGAGTCTGGAAGAGAAAGAGGCTCATCTCTGTGCTCATAAATTAACCAGGGGCTGTCCGTGGTTGAGTGACACATCTTTGATTTGTAGCAAGCAGTTAATTTCAATCCAAATCCTTCATGCTCGATTCTTACAGCGTCTTGCTTCCTAGACTGCCATGCAGAGGGGAAAAGGAATATACTGCCATCAAATAAATGACATGCCATACAACCTTTCAAAGTAAGCCATTTGCTAATGTAAGCTAAAACAAACCCCATGCAACTACAGACCATCATTTAAATAAACGTGAGCAGTCAGCCAGTTAACTAGTCAAAACTAATTGCTGATGGTGCCTGGTGACAACCAATTTAATGATTTCCACCACTGATATTTTTCCAGTGTAATTGATTTCCACAGTGTAATTATGTCAGGACAAATGCAGTGTTTTCAGCAGAGCGCCGTATTAAGTTGTGCAAGACGAGGCTCAGGAGGGCAGCCAGTTTGGACAGGAGAGAAACAGAGGGGTGGCTGGATCCGAGCCATGACCCTTCTACTGTCTCTCTCCAAAACTGTCATTTCCATTAGTGTAGACTCACCAGGGCCCTGACAAACTCTCTCATCCCTTCCAACTCTATTCGACTGGACAAGCACTGGACTGTGTCGTTAAATTCTTCATAAATGGTTGTGTTTTCTGAAGCATGAATAGCTCCACAGTGCTGGTAAATGAATTCAGTATGCAGTATATAGTGGAGAGGTTTCTTTTAATGCTGTACCTTTCATTTGAATGTGAAATAGGTCTTAAGGAGAGCGGTTATGAGCTACAACCTGGACCTTGTCCAAAATACGTTCTTGAGTGGTGGAATTTGGATTTGCAATAATGATAGCTTTAAGACAATTTTCTATATGGGGCATGTAGACCATAAGGTGACTGACTATGAAAGAGCAGTTACTTTAAATCTGCTTGCATGACTCAAACCTGGCTACTCCTCATGATATTCGTGATATTCAGTTCATATATTCCATGCATTCTGACTTGAGCTGGACAGCAGAAAAATATGTGTATATGAATAATAGATCGTATGTAACTTATACTCTACATCTGTGTTTTGTCTTCTTGGATGCAAATTATTGAATCGGGAAATGTAATTCTCTACATGTGAAATAAAAGGCATTCAAAAAGCAATAGTAGAAGTGCCATCGCCTGCAAGACAAAAGACTGAGAGGACAAGACAAGACAAAACAGAGGAAAATTGAAGAAGAGAAGAGAGCGGAGAAGAGAAGAAAAGAGGGGTATAAAGGATGAAATGCTCTCTACAGACAATCCATTTACTCCCAAACACACCTTGGGTTATTGAGAACGATAACAATGCAGCGAGGGCCTTTTGTATTGCAGCGCACAGACACATGTTTCTCCTAGCCTGACATAATTGCCATTCTTCCTCTATTTTCTATCTGGGCAACATCAATCTCTGTTGCTGGTCTGTCAGAACTGTCGGAGGCACAGAGCCAAGTCAGTCTTCCCGTATCAGGGCTTTGTGAAGTGCTGGAGCTAAGCACAAGTTGCAGCTGAGGATGAGAGATCATACAACTGGCTCAGCCAAAAGACTCCGTCCTCCTCTTTACATCATGTGTCACCAGATAGATTTAGTGTAAAACTCTGACTTCAGCACCAAAGCCCCATATAGGCTGACAGTAACAAATTGATTCTTGTTGTCTCTGCGATGTCTAATATCACATCAATAACACCTAAAATGGAATGGCAAAAGCAGGGACCATGCGAGAGTGAATATGAGGGCACATCAGAATTGATGATGACGTGCACACATTATATACATAAGAGTGTTAAGGTATCAGATTTGAAAAGAGCATGTCGAATCATAACGTATGAGCTTGTGCAGTCTGCAAAAGTACAAAAAAACAAAAGAATATCCTATGCACTGTGAACATAGACTAATCACTGTTTCAAAAAATTTTCACAACTTTGGGATGAAAAAGATTGTTTGAGGGGAGAAGCAATATTTCACTGGGTGAAATAGGTGCAGGCAATCTGCCTTTGGAGTGGAGAAGGCAGCAGTGTTTTATAATGGAAGAAATTCAATGTGACATGTCGAGAATGAATTGCTCAGTCAACCAGAAATATCCCTTGTTCTAATGGCTTGGGACATTCAGTGGCGTGTTCTCTCCTCCTCCTCCTCCCCCTCCGCCCATATTTCTCTCGATCTCTCCTTTCCTCTATCTCCCTCTCTGTCTGTATAAACACAACACACATCTGTAATGAATAAGGTTATAAATAGTCCTTGATTGCTGAAAAATACCAAAATATGCAGCAGCTAAATTTGAACAGCAAGTCATAATGGGTTTAATGGAAGCAGAACTGACCAATTGTATGAAAGAAAAAATGGTTTGGGATATCATTACTAACCTTGATAGCAGATCACTATTATTTTGTATTATATTAAGTTGTTTCAAAGAAACCCTGAGAAGGTGAATTCAGAAAACTATCAGACTGTTCTTGTGTCTGAAGGATTTGAATACTAAATGAATAACGGTTTGCAGAAAACATCATATTGTTATTTTCTTATCAATATTGCGGTTGTAACTTTGCAAAGTGTAATTATTTTCTATAAATTTAACTACAAACCTGTATTTGTGGTCTACATAGTCTTAAACAACTCCACTTCTATTTTTACTACTATTTTTATTTCAAAAAACACCAGTTTAGCTCACATTTATTAAAATATTACATACTTAACATTACTTCATACTATTCTTCACATAATTCAATGATATTCAAATGTAATCAAGGCATTCAAAAGTGTTATTATTTTTATTGATAACACATAGTGACAAACCGCTCGTACATATCTGCCAATAGTATCTGAATGGCAACCTCGAATGATACTGCTAATAGCTCTGTGCTGCAGCAGCTTAAGCAAACGTTAACATTAGCTTCAGAGACTGACTGCACGAGCTGCTTCACAGCCCCAAATCCTGGAGGTTCTGACTCAGAGCTTGTACGATGAAAAGCGTAAATATATGGTGTGTTTGAAAGTTTGACTTTCTGACAACTATGTTCACCAGCTGTGCGTCCTTTACACTCGACAACTGCCAAGCTAACGTCAATTAGCGACACTCTGAGTAAAAGGTCGCCGGCTTAAACTGTTACTTGCTACATCGTGTTTAGTCACTGTTAAGTTATTCAAATCACATCTTGCTATATTTTGCACACTTTAAAGTCACGATTTCATTAACAAAAACAATCTTGTTCTGCCCTAGTAGATAATACACTTGCTACCCGATGTTCAATGATTAATATCTAAAAAGACATTCATGGTTACAGACCCTAATGCTACAATTTTGTCAGTAAAAAAAAATATTGTTTAATAGCCACTTTGAGCTTAGAGCTCAAATGATGGACTTGAAACTCTCACATGCATTATGAATATGTAAATGAATGTAGTTTTAGCTCCAGAAGCATGCTAAAATGATCATGTAGCTTTATCTGTGAAGTGGGCTGAACATAATGTGGTGAGGTGTGTGTGCTGCAACAGTAGAAATGTATTTTCCGCAGGTCACTGCTATGTTGCGATATGTGTACTCCTGCTGCTGATACCGAATATTTATTCCCTTCTCAGTGAAGATAGAGGATGCACTGTCATGTATCCTGTTGCATTATTGGCTTTTGAGTGTATACACTCCATGATTGGCACTTTAGATATTCATCCTGTCCACAGAGCATGTCTTACCTTACATGAAATATGATTTCTTGAGAAGTGTAATCATGGGTTGGAAGATTGCTTTCTATTATCCAGGAGTGAAAATGATAAATTGGTGCTGGTGGGGGAAATGTTTCAGATGTCAGTTTCATCATGGGGCTATTTTCCACACATGCTCAGTTTCATTGTGTTAGGTCTCTGATCAAAGTATTGTAGAAGATTGTGATGATTCTCCCCTCTCATTAATAGGGTTTTGTGAGGGCCGACATAGCATGTAATCTGTTCTCAGGATGAGTTAACCCTCGGTCAGCGCAGGTGGGGGATTCATGCTTTTCTGTGAGCACTATACACCTTCCTATTCACAAAATTTAACTGCTGTCCTTGTGCTGAAATGCAAGCTGGAAGCAAACCAAACTGAGAGGCTAAAAATATCACAGCATTAAGATAGGTTATCTGGCTCCTAATAACAGGCTGCACAATACATTACATATTAACCAACATTCACACTCTGGGGTTTCAACACTTGCGTGCAGCACACGATTACAGAGGAGCTGTCATTTTCAACGCAAAAGTGAGCCTGAAAACACACATTTGTGTTCATTTTTACTTAATGCAAAACACATCAGCACCTACTGATGGAACGTAGTTTAGTACAACCTGTTTACATAATTTGCAATAATCTTTAACATTTAATATGAGCAGCTCAGATGTGTCTTGCCATGTTTTGCTGAATCTCAAACACATGATTCAACCTATTTGCCGTTCATTAAAGGATGAGTCTGGTGATATTCTATGTTTTTCTTATTGTCAACAAATGAAAAAGATCAAAACCAACCATGAATTGATCCTTCTAACAAGTATTGTCTGTGTAGCCCAAGCCTGATATGTCTTATTCCATGTGGGCCATAGACCTCCATTGTTGTTCAAAAACACACATCAAAGCACATCAATGAGCCACACTGTTGCACTGGCTGATATGTTCCTTCATTACGATTTGTTTTGAGTCAAACCCACGTCCTGCTGCTGTAAATACAAGCTAGTGCACCAAATCCGCTACCGAAAATAATTCCAAATAAATACACTATGTATTAAAAAAACACTGTTTGAGGTAGTTATTGTAGTTATTCTTATTAAAAATGAATTTATATATTTATGACCCATTTTAAAGATTTATATCTTCAGTAGAAACCAATGGTCTTGGGGTCACAGACAGGGTAGGGAGGTTAGAAAGTACTGAGAGATGGACTAGCACATAACATCAGCCTTATCCTTTGAAGTTTTTACATTTACTCTTGTGTACACTCAGTGTTTGATGGGACCTTTTATGATGGGAAAAAGTGTGGTGCATTGGAAGTAACATGTTTTATATTTTATGCAAACACAGCAGAAGAAGAACTGGGTTGTTAGCACAAGTAGTTATATTTATAATGGCAGAACAGTAAAAGAAATGAGCACCACCTACAGAAAAAGCCATCAAAGTGAAGTCGAAGATTTCACATCACTCAATACACTGTTTCGTTGTTTCGCTGATTTCTGGGAAATGCAGCGCAAAAACACCACAGCAGTGCCTGCTTGTTGAATTTTCAAAAAAAGATGATCCTGTAAGACACCACTTTATCACAAACAAGCGAGATGATGAATATTAACACGTGTTGGCTGAAAAGTTAACACCTGCACTGTCAGATGTGTTGAACAGAAAGATACAGTATATAGATGAAATGTATAACAAAGTCCCAACAGTGCTGTTTTTGGTGCATACAGTATCCCAGCTGTTTGTGGCAAAACTCCAAAGCAATCCACAGGGTATGAGGTCCAACAAAGTGGGCTGGAGAATTTGTCATTAGATCATTAGCACTGGAAACCCCCTTCCTCTTGGAGCTAATGCACTGCTGTCTACTCACAGAGACTCATCTCCTCCCGAGCTCTAGCTGCACTAAGCTAATACTCTCCGAGGCGTTAACATTAAGCTGGGCTACAATGTCCGGTGGAGCTGTGGAAGAAGGGGCTCCCTGTGCAGCCCCATCCAGCGCACTGTTTAGAGTCAGCCCACCATTAGTAAAATCTTCTCAGCCATGAAAAAAAAAAGAATGAGAGGGGGGGGGGGGATCAAAACAGAATATGCATGCATAAAATTCAACACATTTGTTCCCATAGCAACCATTCAGCATGTCATTCACTTGTCAAGCCGCATCAGGGCCAACGGGGTCCATTGTCTGGGTCCTGGTGAGCATGGTTGCCTGGAACAGACCCGGCCCCCTCTTCCTCCCTCTGACCGACATCCAGGTCATTCACTACGCTGTTATTTCTCCTTAATTCACATTGGGCTCGTTTTTTCATCACTAATCACACGACAAATGACCACCACGGCCCCAAAAAAAATAAAAGAAGGGGATAATGCAGTGCAGTACTGAGGCATGGCTTTTATGATTCTTATAAATGGGGGTGGGGGGAGGGAGGGGTATGGGATTAGGGAGAAATTCAGGGCTCCTTCTCTCAGACCAACACCTCAAAGATTTTCTTGCTTTAGTTTATAGATTTGGTGGGCAGTGAAGGCTGCGCGGATTCAACGTCTATGACTGGCTGTCAAGATCAGTTTAACAGTCACAATGGGAGAAAAGGCCATTTGACTTCTGTAATCTTTTCCAACATGCTCCAGAGTTGCTGCTGATTGGCACTCCTCAAGTATTTCCCCTGTGAACAGCACTGCGCTGGATGTTAAGCTTTGCGCAGAGGTTGTTGGATGTTGTATATTGCTTTAAAACACTTGTTAAGGTTCATTATTCTTATCTTTTTCACAGAATTATTGCTGGAGACATTGAGGGAAAGACAGCAGCATCACAGAACAGTTGAGTAACCAGCAAATTGGTTTTGCTCTAACATGTTCTGTTTTGATGAGCTCCACAATAACAAAATGCACACTTCCTCCATTAGTTAATAATCAGCCCAACGTTTAGCTTGTTAACATGACACACACATTTGTAAAAGTTGGCTGTGAGGTCCAACCACTCTGTTGTACTTGTTTCCATGATAACAGCAGTTACGAAACTGTGAAATGTACCCAGTTTTTGGTGATAAAGCTTAATTTCTTAATTCCTACCCATTTAAATTAGATAACACTTCTTGACAATGCCTTTTCAAGGTGATAACAACATATTGCAAACCATGCTTCCAAGCAACACAGCACTGATTATTAAAACCTGTGCGGTGGAAGCTGCTCTCCTGGCTCCACACATGTGGAGAGCAGATAGTTAGTGTGTTTGTGAGCTGCAGATGGTCCTCCTGAGGACAGCTGTGAGCTGAGGCCAGCCATCTCTCAACACAGCAACATGGCTGCTCCAACCAATCACCTGCCACGGCCTAATCAATATACATCAGTGGAGATAATATATGGTATCGAGCAGTGTATAAATCTGTGTTGCTGTCAGTTCATTGCAGTTTTTATTCGGTCTACTCTTCTGCTGTGTTAACCTGATGGGGACTGCACCCAAACATACAGTGCAATTTTCTGAAAATAACACTTCAGTGTAGCTTGCAGTTGCGTCCACAGCAATAATACAAATTGAGACTTTTTGTTTTAATGGCACCCTATTCATTGTTCCACATGCTTGTACACCTTCAACAGACACCAGCACAGCCTTCAGACTTGCCGAAATTGGGCTGTACTAACTCGTAATACCATTAAATGAGACTTCTCATAGATCATCTGAAAAGTAAGAGAGGGGTAGTTTCTTGGTAGAGCCGTGTCTCGGAGCTATTCGCACAACAGCCAAATGTCAACACAGGAGCATGGGATAATAAATGAGATCTCTATTCTGGTATATTAAAAAATGAAACTGATACACACAATCAAACAGCATAATAATACACAAGGCAATGTCCTTGGAAATGGAAGGGTAATGATAAATGACCAAATAGCAAAATGCACAGGAAGGGAGAATTAATTAAAAATTCACTTTTCAATTAAAAAGGTACTTGTTCGCTACTGCGCACTGGTATGTGTCAAAGCTCAAATGTATCATCTAATGTCTTATTACAAAATTTTAAGCAAAATATACTGTAGTCTACTCTAGTCTTTATATTTTGTATGCAAATGAACAGCTGACTACGCACCTATAGCATTAAAAAAAAAAGTAAAAGCATCTATAAAACCCAATTTTCATCTAGATTTTGGTCTCATTTATTTATGAGACAGCCTGTTTTCCCTGTTTTCAGCTTTGTTACAATGCATTTATCAGATAATCCTATGGAACTTTAAATGTTTTATTTAACTTTAGATGTAGGAGAACTCCTCTGGACCCATAAAAGAACACTTCATCGTTGAGTTTATCTGAAAAAAGGAAAATCACCTTATATGCGAAATCCAGTTTTGTTTTAAATATAAAAAAATGAACACCAAAAAGTTCCCTTTTTTATTATAAGTAGTGACCCCTATGAGTGTCTTGCACTGAGAGACGTTTATTCAGCACAATGGAAGATTTTCCTATTCAGTAGAGTTTACACTATATTTGATGCATGGTAATGGCCATGGAATAATACACCAAGTTAAACCTCACATTTACTGGTTACGTAAGAGTCAAATTTGTCTGATGTGATTGAAAGCAGCATAGAATTGTTAGACAATCACTTGAAGAGATTGGGGATAAGCCTCAACAAATAAAAAGACCCAAAGGTGCACTCTGGCCCTGCTACAAAGTCGAGGGTGTGAGAAAAGGGGAGTTAAACAGTACCCAGGTTTGGGGCTCCTTAATAATTTCTCCTCCATGGTGAAATTTGGGTGTGGGAGTTGTGCCTAAATAGACGTGAGATGCACTCACCGCCCCTGCTCACAGCCAGTATCAGGCCTAATGAGGCATTAATCGGAGGTGTGGGATGTTGCTCTGTAGAAAAGCGCAGGGTCAGCAAAGCACAATGAAGATGACAACAAAGACTGGGGAGGCAGTGGCCCAAATGAGCGTTTCTCTGAACTGTATGCTCAGCAATCACTTCAAAAGCCCGGTGACAGAATATTCACCAAATTTCAATGGAAAACATATGAAAGGGCCTTTGAACGCTTTTGTTTGTAGGTTTTCCTTTTTTCACAAGGGTGATTAACTCCCTTTACTACCCCACCCCCATGCACGTGCACACACACACACACACACACACACATCAAACCTTGTGAATTCTGGAAACTACTATGTGATGATGCCTGCTTTCCAATAATGTGCGTGTTTGTTAGTTTAAAGCATTTTTAACTAACCACAATGGATCTTATTTGTTTTGATGTCTATGTTTTTATTCCATTATAATTCATGAGCATTTGCAAGACTGAGTTATTATTATAACTCAAGTCTGAGTTATTATTATTGCATATAAAAAAAAAGATTTGCATTTAACACAGGCAGAAATCAGCTGCCGGTTGACTCTGCTCTTAACTCCAGTGCAAAGTGGGCAGTTTGAAAAAAGGTTTTTTTCATCAAAACAGAAGATTGTTTGATATTCATGCTATTGCACCACTGTTTGGATTGCCTCTCTAGCTGTTTTCAGACTTCATTTTGTTTTCATTGTTCATGGCATTGTGAAATAAAACATGATGGTTATTGAATATGTTTTATTTGAGGGAAGATTCAGAACTGCCTCTCCGTTATAGCTAAAAAATGGTCAACTGTAACATTGTGTTATTTATTGCACAATGCCCCAGTGTGAAAGCACATAAAACCAGTGGGTGCCTTTTATACCAACTGTCCAAAAATGTCTCCAAAGGTGCTGTATGTTAGTCACAGGGTCAATGATCATAAACTGGCTTTGTGTTTTTTTTAAATATTTGGTTCATGCAGCCACAGATGGCCTTTAGACCCGGCCATCTGGATGTGAATGTCCAGCCCAGAATGTGCGTATCCCAGAGGAAACTGATTATCCCCAGATATTATGAAAGGGTCTGAGTTTGACCTGCTCCCACAGATAGTTGACATTTCTATCTAAGTATACTTTTTTTGATGTTCTTCCTATTTATTTGCAGTAATTTGACATAATGATTGAACTGTTACTGTATAATGTAACTGTAATTAGCTAATTTAAGTATATTCCGGTGCAAAAATTCACACAGAATATACATTGTAACTTAGTTAGCCTATGCACACGTTCCATTACCAAAGTGGGTAGATAAATCTTCTTCTCAAAAGAAGACCCAGCAAAAATACACACACTTAGACAGTCAGCTGAACATATATAAATGCATAAATATTGCTCATTAAGTTAGCATTGCCCAATAATTCTAAAGCTATACATACAGACAATATGTCAATGTGGTTACACTAATGCTAATAGTGTAACCACTTATTACCTTGTCACATGACCTTCCAAGAAGAGCTGTCTTAAACCTGCAAACCAGATTTTTTTTGGCCAGCGGAAACAAACTATGAACACAAGATTGACATGTTATCACCTTTTAAGTTGATATGGCGAACTTGTTAGCAAACAGTTGCCTATTTACACATCCAGCAAAAATGTAGCAACATCAGCATTCACTTGGAGTCGTGTTTCTGGCCACCTGAGGAAGTCCAATATTAGCTCTGTTTTTGGTCTCCACTAAGCTCTGAGGGAAACGTCTGGCTTATCAGATGCTAAATTATGTTCACCAGCTCACTTTGTCTGTCGTCTGCCGGTTGGTGCTGAGCAGTTAGCGTACAGTGAGTTTTTAGAGCTTTTTTGCTAAACACAGCTGCCTGTTGCGGCTGAAAATGACGCTATGAGAGAGGTGAGAGTGACCCAAAACTGTAAAGTTGTGGGCCGGAAAACCAAAACAATGAGCTGAAAGGTGCAATGGTAAAGCTAAGGGAAATCGCAGAATTTCACATTACACAGTCATTTATTTGATCCATTGTTATTGTAAAATTATTGATTAGAGTCGTTTGATTATTTAATCTTTGCCTATTGTTCACTCGTTGCCTGTTATACTTATAACACACTTAATGAATTCCATTTGCTTTAGCTGATTTTCTTTTAAATCCACTTCCCAGCTCTGTGTTGTTGGATAACACAAAACATAGGACAAGTCAAGTTAATGTGATTTTGATTTGCTTCCCGCCGATGTTGTAGCTTTACGATAACACATCCACACAAGTAATGCAGGCTTTTGGGCTAATTACCGCTGCAGCTGTCAGCGGTACTGACAGGTTGGGAGCCGTGCTCTAATACCAGCTGCAGATGGGACTCCCTGCTTGGACAGATCCCGGTGCTCTCAAGCAAACATCCAAGTGATGTGAAAATATTTAATAAGAAATTAGACATCTAATGAAAATCAAATCATTTCTCTGCATGAACAAATACAAGATCATTAGGTCACAACACTTTGGAGTGTGTGTTTACTGTATTATGCATTTGGGGTATGCCAATAGTATATCATACCTTTATAACAATACTGTTTTTAATACCATATGTGAGCACTGAAATCTGCATCAGTGCAGTGGTAGGGGGAGCTCTGTGATAGATTACTACCTTTAAATGCAGATTTACAAAAGGGTACAAGTGGAAATTGAATCAATAAATAAATAAAGCGTGCAACAATCAGCAGGCTTTACTTGGCATTTTGAAGCTGTGGTCGGGTTAATAATATCTGGAGAAGATGACATGCTTGGCCAATGTCCAATATGTAATAAGTTTTATCAGCAAATAAATCAATTACAGTAAAAGAAGAAAGTAAACAATCATCATACTGTACTGGAGATTGTGGAGGCTATGGTGCCTTAACATAGAGTTTAACAGCTAGTATTGATTTGAATTGCCTTCCAGACACTGCCTTATCATGCCCCAAACGACATTAGACTTTGATTGAAAATGCCTTTAAAGTTAACTGCTGGAAAAGGTAATTTATCGGGCAGCTACTTAATTTATTCCTCCTCTGATGCACATTCATCAGAGAGATCAATAATCAAATGATCTCACTGATTATGTGAAATGGAATGTACTGAATTAGCTCATGTAGCAATCTCAGACAGCTCTTCGTATTACAATGGAAATATGAGATGTATTACACGGTTGCAATAGTTTTATGGAGCAAATTAGATGAATTTCAAGAGGTGTCTGCCACTTGCTCTTGATCTCTTGTTAAATGCAAATGAGCGCACTCAGCGGCATCTCAGTAAGTGCACGGTGGATCCTTTGAAAAGGGAAACAAATGGCTGAGAGGAAGACGCAGGATGGACAGACTGGTAGGCATGAGTATGGAGCTATGAAGGAGGCAGTGTGGTTGATGCCCACAGATTTCCCCGAGCTTTTTAAAATCCAAACATTTTCTCTTGGTTTCAATTTAATTTTAACTATTGACCTTGCGTGTGCTCCGCAATCCAAGTAACAGACTCTGAGGGAGATATCACTTGTTTTTGACAAAGACCTGTCAAACGCTGCTGCCCTGGCAACGCAGACACAACGCAAAGTGAGGCCTCGCGCACCATTGCCTGTCGTGTTCAGACAGTAAATTAGAAATACATTTCACTGTAAGATTCTGCGTTGTGTCATTAACTGCTTCATCTCCAATAACAGAGACGGATGTATTGACCTTCAGTATACAATTTTATTTGATCTGTTCGCCATAATAATCTCTCCTTGTTATTTACTTCCACTTTTACACATAATGACACAATTTAAATATAGGCTTTGACTTGATTTGTATACGTTTTCTTTGCAGAACCCTTTTTCACAACATCCTCTCAGTTTTCACGACTACCTTCCTTTGTCGCATTGCAAAGATGAATGCAGTTTTTCAGATAGTGGGTGAATGGTCATGAACTAGCACTCAAGCAAGAACAAAGTTTGCAAAAAGATAATCATTTTCATATGCAATATAATAAACACATGGGTATCTCTTAGACCTTGAACCACGTGACGCGACTAAACTGTCTTAACAGTAGATTTAGCATTGTGCTAATTTGGACTTGCATAGTATAGCAGTTAGATGTCAATTGAAGCCACAAAGATTTTGGAGAAAATTGCATGTTGATGGCTACAAATGGCTGCAACAGTTAATTTAAATTTGAACTATATTCCCACAAATCATATATCTTGATGTTAGTAAAACTCCAAAAAGCAGGCAGATATGTATCTACCCAGTCATGCTCCAATCACATACTCTTCTTTGTTGCATGCCCAGCAAAATAATTTAGGGGGGCTGTTAAAATAGATTTAGGTCCCTATTTTTATGGAAGATTGTCAATTGATATCTTCATGCCTTGTGCATCAAGCATGCTGCAGAGATGGGAAAAGAGGCCCAAAGATGGAAGTTGCAACCAGATGAGTTTGTTGAAGACTAGGTCTTTAAAGTTGCACTTAGAATAGACAGCTGAGGGACGCATGCCTAATCATCACAACACCATTCATTTGATAATGCATTACAGTAAGTAAGACCACCTCCAAGTGCAAATGGAAAATGTGATGGAAGTGTTAAGCAATTACAAAACAATGTGTCATATGAATAAACACAAAACTAGAGGCATTTAGATCCACAGTAAACATAATATTTTAATGTGATCGTGGCAATCATGCCAGTGAAGCCCAGTCTGTACAAAGCTAAAGAGTAACAGATGATTCTTACCAGCATGTGTCATCCACAACTGCTTGCAGGCTGCATGAAGTCCTTCTCTTTCAATCGGTGGAATCCTGCAGCCATTCGAAGGCACCAGGACCTCTACGTGTTCCATGTGAAGTCTCTAATTTGAAGGAAGTCCTGGGACATATTTTCAAATCAATCACGCGCACCAGATCATTGATTGAATCATGCACAACTAACCCCAGGAAACACTATTTGGTTATAACTCAATATTCTATTGGTTTCACAGTTTTTGCAGTGCAAATCTTTAGGAGTGTAGGACATGTGACATCACAGAGGTACAACGCATATGTGCATGTGCATCATTTTCTGTGAAAAGCATGATGGATCTTATCTCCACAAACCTGAAGTCATATTAAAAGGCACATGATCTGCATTTGACAGGGTGTTTTGTGACGCTGTAGGCTATATATGCTGTATAAAACAACAATATTGTTTTCCTAATTGGAGAGGATGGTTTGGTGAGCGACTGTCATTATGTGGCACTGTGACTGGCACAGCTGTTTAAAAGATTTGAGATTAATAAAATGACTGGCTGAAAAGATAATGAGTAGTTATCACATTGTCATATTTATTTTGACTTACTGTCCTGATGCATCTCATATAGCACTTTGCGTTGGTTGTGATCATGCAGTTTAAATGAAGGCTTTAGTTTTACTAATACATTATTAAAAACACAAACTGATGCTAGCTCATTAGCTGCATTTGGCACAGTACATTAGCATTAGCCATGCGAGTGTACAGTAGGCTGAAAATGAAGTTGGATCAAGATGGATTAAAACAGCGAGCCCCAGTCTATAATGTTCTTTCCTAAAAACAATATTGGTGTCTTTTATTAGCATGAGAAACTACAAATGAAGCTTTTAAAACTACAAATAAAAGAATCTGCTCCTCATTAACTTGGCTGCAATCATCAAGAATGAGTTGCTGCACTGGCTCACAACTTAAAATGCCTGAACAGAGTTTTCTCTGCATATGGCAGTGAAAAGCTGGCAAGGTTGGGTGAGCTAGCTATAAATACTCGAGAGAACAAAAGAGCAATTGACTGCTGCAGTGTAGGTGTTACACCATCTGTTAAGACAACAGAGATCCTACCTTCTGGATTCTTTATATTCACACGAGATATTTAGCATATACCCCCTGCTTTGTTCTTGCACTTGTTTGATAAAACGAGACACAAACTTTGACATTTGATTCCAAGAACACAGACAAATGGAAGTCAATTTTATGTCGAGAGGCTTAGCTCACAAACAAAATGTGCACAAAATAAGACAAAATGTTAGCTAAACATTTCCTGATGCGAGGCTAGGATCGATCCAAGAATAACACAAGAGTAACAACTGCAAGCTGTGACCTCCATCTAGTTCTGTGTACCCTACAGTGTTTGACAGCAGAGCTACTTGATCCTGGCAAGGACTCACTATTGCAATGCTAATCAGAATCCCCTTAATGGCCAAGTGCACTATATGCAACAATGTGTCTAGGTGACATTGCTGTAGAGACATATTGACAACTTGATTAACACAGTACATAATACTGACACATATGGTGCAAGGACAAGAGGACCTCAAATGCAGTGCAAGGGGTCAATGCAAAACATACAGTATGAATGACCAATCAAATGTACCACCAAATATATTGAACATTCACTCACAATAACTTATATATTAGTATCTTTGGTTAGGTCTCAACCAATGTGATGTAATTTATGTGGAAAGGGTATTAATGAACAAGGACATGTTTGTTGATGACATTTGTTACATTTCCTTCAAAGTAAGCTGTGTCTTGATCAGTCTAATTATGCACCGTTCTGTATATTTGCCTCAAACTTAGGACTGTCTATGTGTTTTTAACCTTGATAGTCTTAACTGGTAGAGCTTTCCAGTGCGCCTGCATTCAATGAAGCACTAATTAAGAGTCTCATTAAAATATGAGAGCTTGCCAATTATTGGTCTTTTAATACAAAGTTTTAGACCTTTGCAAGCTGTTATTACTCTAAAAATGAATGACTGCATTAGAGAGAAATGTTCGAAGCACTTGAGGTAACCAAGTAACATCTAGAACCTGGAAAGATCAGAGAGAAAAAAAGATCTGGCAGACCAAATGTACAAACACAGTCATGTACAGGTGCCTAATTAGAGCGATCTAGGCCATTTCCAATTAGATCTAGGTCATCTCCAGTGAGGCAAAGGCTTCTCAGTTCACTTGTACCTACTGTAGTTTTTACTTACATCTTTTTACTTTTTAAATCTGCGTTAATAGATTTTTTGCCACATGGGGGCATTGCAACCAGCTAGAAATAACAACACTGAAATAGGCTATTATCACCTGATAAAGTAATTATGGCAAATGTGGTCGTGAACAGTTGCGTGTTATTACACATCCAACA
The DNA here is from genome assembly GCA_005408345.1 of Macquaria australasica. NCBI lineage: Eukaryota > Metazoa > Chordata > Actinopteri > Centrarchiformes > Percichthyidae > Macquaria > Macquaria australasica. Next base: position 37,969 of record SEMN01001085.1, read on the forward strand.
AACATGGAGTAAGTGTTAGCATTTATTTGAAGTTGTGTTTCTGTTCTGATAAATCTCAGTTTAATATTCTCTGTCCCTTTAGCTTTGATTTGGTCTCCACCAACTCCTGAGGGAAATATCTGGCTCCTTAGCTGCTATGTGCTCCACGGTGTTCACTAGCTAGTGTTGGGCAGGTAGTGTACTGTAGGTTTTTTAGTAGCTTTTTCTCTGAAAACATCTGCCTAATGTGGGTGGAAAGGTTGCTGATGAATTGTGAAACTGAACCAGAACCTTTCAGTTAGCTGAAAGGTGCTTAAATGCTCCATAGAGCTGAGGGGAACTGCAGAGTCAGGTGATAATTCTCTGTGGGTTCAACACTACGGCGCGACTCCTTTGATATTACAATAGTAATTTGACCCATTATTAACATGAACATATTGATTAATGCAGCTTTGAGGCATTTACAATAAGAACATCACTTGAAATTTAGTCAAAAATGCTAAAATACATGTTCAAACTTTAGCTAATAATGTAGACTATTGTCAAAATAATGAACACTGCGTATAGACTTTTTATTGCCACCCATTTAGGGAACAATGACAATACAATAAGGCAATTATCCCAATGTGTTTCTTTTGTTTTTCAAGTACTTTTAGTTGCCTAAATTTAACCAGACCTTAACCATGGAGGCGGCACTGCTCATATGAGTCATTTTGGAAGTCGCTGAAAAACAGCCTTTCTTGTTTTGGTAACTTGTTGGATAAAACATACACATATCATGCTGGTGTTTGTACTGAATGTTCAGGCAATAATAAGTGAAAGATGTGTTCAATAAAATAAAAAATCCAATACATAAAAATAAAAAAACTGTTGTGGAGCAACAGTGTTTTTCTGGAGTTCAGTGTTTAAATGAGACAAGAATCGTAACCAGTGTGAGCAGCACTATGAAAATATATTTTGCTATCATTTACTGCTTTTGATGTCAGGCTGTTATAGTAATGAATACAATTATCAGACACTCCGTTGCAAATTCAATGGCACAGGGCATTTTGTAATAATATGTTTTCACAATGCCAGCCTTTTCTTTATATAATGCTTTGATAATGACTTGTATATATAACCCTCTGTTCTTTGAATTGTCGTGCCTTTTAGGATGCAGCAAGGGGCAGAGAAAGGCATCTACTTCATTAGCTTTCAAGTTTAGACCTGGTAAGTGAAATCCATTAGGACGATCTAAAATGGATCTGATGGTAAATATAAAGTGAATTTTTGTGGAAGCAGGGACAGGCTCTTCAAGCAAATGTAAATTTGTATAGGCCAGACTGTGTATATGTGTGTGCGTGTGTGTAATCTGTGCATGCTTGCACAGCTAAAGAGAATAAAAGAGAAAGAGAGAGGGTAAAAGGGGGGGGGGGGGGGGATAGTGAGTAAAAAGAGAGAGAGAGAGAGAGGGTGAACTGAGTGCAGTAATATCCATTAGATTTATTGTGGTGCAATTCCCAGTCCCTCCAGTTCTGCCTGAGGGGGACTATATTACATTTCATCACAGTTTCATTTTCTCCTGCAGATGAGAAATGGGAGTTCTGTTGCAGTAATGTAGCATGTATGTGCTAAATCTCATCTCTAATAAAATCAAACACATCACAACTCCTGGCACTTTTGCTACAGGTCCATGACAAAATGAAACACCATCTGTTATCGTATCAAAACCGGCTTATTAGAACACAAAAACAAACACGCCCAAGGAATAAGAATGGCGATAATGAATATAGAAGGTAATGGGATGTGATGGGAGGATTGGCCTTAAAGGTGGGAGACGGGTCCTTCTGAAGCGGAGTCACTTTATTCCCTAAGTGCAGTAAGTATATTCTATACATTAAAGACAGACAGTGGCATCACATGTTGACATTGTCCCAGACACACAGCACAGGGACAGCAGGACCTCACACAGTTCAGCCAAGTCAAAACTGTCCCAGCAGAAAAGAATTACAGTAGGTCAGTCTGTATTGTTGCATTTGTGGACTGTCTGGGTGTAACAGCTATTCAGATTACAGGTAATTGATATATTTGACCAAGTTCAAATAACAGTTTGAAAACTGGAATATATTCTTATTATATTTCTATATCCATGAGTTTGGATATGGACATCATTGCACTCACGAATTTCGTTACATATTCATTCAAATTATGCTTGCAAATCACACATTGGTCTTTGGTTTATGGGCTTGTGTGAGACTCTTAAGCAAGTGTAACATGTTTCCCTGACTTTAAATACTACTATACATACTATACTATAATATTCTGGTAATGTAACATACTCATAATAACAGTAGTACTACTTTAGCATACTTTAGTAGTAATACTAGAAGCTGAAGTACATTGTAATAATAAATATGGTAGCAGTGTTGGTAGCAGAGCAGTAGTTGTAGCTTTACGTGTAAAAATAAGCAATGTGTAGGGTAGCATAGTTGAAACAATTTGTCAATTTGATTAGTCGAGTGACAAAAACATAATAAACAACTATTTTGGTAATCTATTGTTCAAGTAGAATTTGTTCTGTAGTTCCAGCTTCTCAATTGACTGCTAAACAGCCATTGTCCAATCATAGTTTAGCAACAAATAGCTTTAGCCTCAGTCTTTTAGCATCATATGATGTACGTAGCCATCAATTGCATATTTAAGACTCCTTTTACACAGTTCTTGTTTTAAAACAGGTCACCTGGAAACATTGAAGACTCTGCCAGAGACGGCTTTTTCAACCACCTCACGGAGCTAACGTTAGCTTAATTAGTTAGCTAGCTGCAGAAGATCAAATCTGACAGCAACACTTTCAGTCATTTAAGCTGCCGGCTATAACTGAGAAGCCTGTATTTGCCTACCTCTGCCTGACATAAGGGAACCAATTATTTGAAAAAAAAAATACTACGAATTTCAAGTGGTAAATCTGCCACCATCATCACGGTAAACTGCATATGTGCTGTGAGAGAACAGAAAGGCACAGCGACAGTAACTAACGCAGACGGGGCTTAATGGTCCGTTGTGAGGGTTTGCCACTTCTTTGTGTTTTATATCATTGTAAATTGTATAATGAGCAGTTTGAAAACTTCACCTTGGGCCCTCAGAACTTTAGACGGGGCATTTATCACTATTTTATGCCATTAAATTGAAAGTGTATTAAAACATCTATAATTTCATTAATTGATAACGAAAATAAGAAGTTGTAGCCCTATTTTAGGAGGAGTAATAGTATTACAAGTTAACTTTAAACAGTACTAGTGGTCGTACCAGTAGTATGCAAATAGTGCAAAAAGTAATAGTCCTGGTAGTATCAGTAGCAGTAGTGGTAGCAACAGTAAATGGTGAAGGAACAGTAGTAGTTTTGCCACAGCAGTGTTGAGAGCGTTAGCTTGCTGGCAGTTGCCTCATAAAGCAGCTCATTAGCCAGCGGAGCGACAGGGTCAGTTGCTTTAGCTTGATATTGTGTGTCAGTATCAAATAGCTGACAACAGGTGGGGGATTATAATCATGGTTGCACAACTAATAATACCAACTGCTTAGTATATCAGTTACCACATAGACAATGGACAATCACTGCTGAAGGGGAAAGCAAGCGCTGTGACAGCAATGCTATCAACACAGACTTTACTGTCTTTGTTTTAACTGGAGCAACTCCAGTCAAACGCATTTGATCTACAGCGCAGGAGCACTGGGAAATAGGCGTAAGGAAACAAAAGAGCAGTGGCAGACAGAGAAAAGAAAAGGCAAGAGAGCCAGGGTGAAAATGATTTTCTCTGCTCTGCTTTGTCAATTTCAGAGTGCCATCTCCCGATAGTCATTAAATAAGTTGTGTTGTTGTTTTAATTATCGATAGTAAAGCAATCTGTTCATAATTACAAACATTTGCTTGTGGCAATTACAAACAGTGGCTGGTAGCAGTTTAATTTGCCCGCTCTAATCTTGTCTGTAATTAGAGCACACACAAGCAGAGCACCGGAGTTGTTCAGCTCCAAGGCAAACAAGACAAGACTGAAATTCCCATTATAACAAACTGCTGACTGCCTGCGGCACACAGACTCGCCTGCCTTCAGTGTAAACATTTCGTACATTCTAATCCATTTGTTTAGCTTTACAATGCAATTGCACTGATGTGGCAGGTTCTCATTTCACCCTCTCTGTGAAAAGAAAGTCAAATGAAATTGGAAAAAGTATTTCATAATATTGCACCACAGCGCCAACAGGGACTACGTGTTGTGTTTATTCATGCTGAAAAAAGGCTAATCTTAGATCATAACACCTATGTCAATATGAGCTGCAAAGTGCACGTCAAGCAGGCATGAACAGGGTTATCATTATCATAATACTAAATCAAATCCAACCTGCTTACACTCGCTCAATTTAAGAGCTGCATGTTGATGGTTGAGAACAACACTTAAGCAGAGAGAGAGAGTGTGTGTGATCACAAGTTAAGTATATAACTTATATTTTTTAGTACTTTAATGATATGTGTGTATTTTTTAAGGTATACATTAAAGGTTATAATAATTTGAAAGGACCCAGGGTAATGAAACTCCGAACAGTACAGTGACAATATAAAAGTTTAATAGACATAACACAACATCGACTGACTGCCCATTTTAATTGCATGGTCTTACGCAGGGAGCAGATGCGAGTCAGAGCCTCTCCTCGAACACTCCTTCCCGACAGTCCCACCATCCATCCCTGGATCACAGTGAAGACGCGGCTGGGGGGGGGGGGGGCCGCAGCGAGCAAATGGTTTGACAAGACGGGAGATGTGTGTCTATCATGTATCTACTTGGAGTCTCCTCTCGCATGCCAAGTACATGTCAAGAAATCGCTCTCCGAGGTCAGCTTAGAGATGTTGTGTCAAGCTGCAGTGGGAAGTAGAGAAGATGGCATGGAAAAAATAAAGTGTGTGTGTGTGTGTGTGGGGGGGGGGGGTTATGTGTTGAGCAGTCACACAAGTTCAAAGTTCTTTTTGTACTGCATGGCTGCTGAATGTTCGGGATCAATCAGGAGCTGGTTGAAGGAAAGATGTATTTTGAGTGCTAATGTATGCACATGAATTAAGTTAATGCAAACCTTGCACAAGCAGGGAAGCTATTGCATGCGCATGTATGTGCCCACACATTTTCTCTCTGTCTCTTTCTCTCTCTTATACCATCATAACAACAACTCCAGGGGAACATCTTTCACTGTCACTGCAAACCCCTATTCCAGTCTGTCTGAGGCCCTTTTTTCCTCTCAGATGATAGCTATTAATTCCCTTCAGAGTCTGCTTGATGGAAGGCTAACAACATTTTATATTGTTGATACACTTCTGACTGGAGCTGCATGCTCTCAATTACAGATGAAAGATAGCTGGTAACCTGGTTACAAATAGGCTTCGCTGTTTAGATGATGTCAGGCACCTTTATCAAGCCGCGATGAAAATAGAAAGGGGGCCTGTCCACAGACCCCTTCAGCTTCTTCCAGCGCTGATGTTATCCCCCTGTAAAGAGATGGTTAACTGCATTCAGGTTGGCTCGTTGCCATTCCAATCTGTGAAGTGATTATCATTGATACTAATTCATACCGTCTCTCTATGGTGATACTGACACCAGATATCTGGGGTATTCTCCCCCAGTTAATTAAAGGACCAATCCGTAATTGTGGTAACCGTGGAGCCCCCTCTTGAGAGATTGTCACCCCACAACTGGGTTTGTGTGCACTTAAGATATTTTCCCTTTTTTTATTTGTAATATCTCAAAAACAATCGCTTGAGTTATTGTCACGTGTATTATGATACATGAGGGCTTTATGTATTTTGATATTGTTAAAGACTTGTTTACATGGGTAATGTTTGTAGATATAATAGTAAGAACAAGCTGCTGTTTTGAAATATAATATAGAAGTAAATAACAAAAGTTCATTTTTATGTTTACAAGACAGAGGAAATGCAGCGTGTACTCATAACTTAGATGATCAAATAAATATCAGACTGTGTTTATAGACAGTCGGAGTCACATTTGGGTTTTTTCTTTTTTCTCTAGTGCTAAATATGATAGCCCATCTGTTTTGACATGCACTGCAGAATTTTAAGGTTAGTGGCTCTGAAAGAAGTGTAACAGCACTTCAAAGACTGAAAATGTTTTTTACCAAGGGCCTTAATTTTCCCAACAGCCCATATGGATTTCAATTTTAAATGAATTTAACACTAAAAAAGAGTCTCTGCAAACTGGAAGAGAAGAAGAAAATGTATCCGGCTCATTATCAACGCAAATATGTGATGATATACATTTCTGAAGCTCATTTTCATTTCTGCATTTCTTTGTTAAGCAACATGTAATAAAGACTCCCTCTCTCTGGGCTTTCTTTTATTAGTAGTAGTAGTAGCTTGTCATTAGATTAGAGCGAGAGAAAAGAACGGAGCAGTGGAAGTAAAAATAAATTGATGTTTTTTTATGAGTGGCTCTCTGAATGTTTCTGCACCCTGGGTCTGTGGCCTGAATACAAATGCAAACTGTTACATAATGAATGAGTGCTTTACTCGGGGAATAAAGATTAGCAGCTGACCCCTTTTACATCATCATCTTATTTCAGGAACCAGAACCTCTTGGGCATGGCAATTTCTCCGCAGCGTTTCTCCTTCAGCCTCCACTTTCAGAATGCGCGAGTTGGTATGAAGGGAGAGAAAAACGATCTGGTTGCATCCATCGTCAAATGAAACACGCACACACGGTGATGATCGGTTTATTGTGAGATGTCTCATGTAATGCCGCTGCTGCTATCATGAAAAAAGAGAATGAAGAGATGACGGGACGATCAGGGGAGATTGAAGTGTCTTTCTAGCTTACTACCGAGGGTCAACAAACAAACACAGGCTTCTGGTTGGTGAACTTAATGAATAAATCATTGAGCATGACCCCACCCCACCTTCCCCCTCGACGCACACACACACATCACTCCATTGCCCATCACAACAAAAGCTACACCCCCCTCTCTCTTTCTCTCTCTCTCTCTACCTTTGGACCCTTGCACATCTGCTACCATTACATACCCTGGCCCATATTCATGTTGCTGTTCATTATATTGTGTCACGGTGTGCTCTGGGTCTCTGCCAGCAGAAATTAAACTCTTCAGAAAAGATAAACATCATATTACTTCATTACCCTTTTAAAACACATGCAAATTAGAGCCATTAACCCCCCTCTTCCTCTCCCTCTTCCTCCCCCAACACACACACACACACACACACACACTTTCTCTTTATTTTCCTGGGTGATGAAGTTTGTCTGGCCGGTGTTCAGTCATTCCCTTTGTCACAAACTGACCGTGAATGGGCCGAACCATGCGTCTCTACCCTGCTCATTTTCCACCTCTGAATTAAACATTAATGCCTCTTGACAGCAATAAATAACATTTATCACAATGGGGATCTAATAATGATTTGGCTAAGCTCGGGCTGCTCATCAGAGCCCATCAACTGACGAATATGGCAGCGTGATTATGCCGGCAGCTGTCTGTGATAACTGTATCTAAATCACTCCGAGCGCGTCCACTTCTCTTTGATCTCCTGAATGCGCGTCGTTATTAGAGTTGTCTTTCAATTCATCTCTGTTCCCTTTTCACAACCTAATTAGTGTCCCAATCACAGATATCATTATGGTGTCATTAAAGCCATCCTGGTGCTTTACTCAGTAGTTCTCATAGGTTTACACAGTATATACAGATTTACAGCGACCGACCAAAGACACAGCACCGCTCAGTTCATTGCATTAAATATTATTTGTCTCTCAGTCTGTGTTTCAGTGTGTGGCCCTTGGCAGCCATGTTTGATTAAATCATGCTTATGTATTCCGAGGACTTGGTTTCTAGTGAAGACTGTAAAACATGTTGGTTTTATGATGAAAGTTACTTCATTGGCCATTCACAGAGTGTAGCAGACTTTTTTCCTCTGGAAGTTCAATGGTGCCTGTGCTTAGTTTTGGCTTTTAAAGAGAGAGATCATTGGCCAACCGGATGGAAAATAACCACGAAATGCATTAAAAGCTGTCCTCAGAAGTCAGGCCAGTGTGTGTTTTTGAATGCTTGCGTCTGTGCGTGTTTATGCATATGTGCGCATGTATTCAAGCATGCATATATACAGTACATAATGTGGTCTGCCCGGTATTATTAGGCTTGTGCCCAGCCACCCCACCCCCTCCTGAGTCACAGTGTGTGATTCCACAGCACAGAGAGCGATTGAAGTCAAATAGAACATCATGATGAGAGTATTCTTCAGCTCTGCGTTTGATCTTTCTGTCTAATATGACAGAAAAACACTATTCTCAGACAAGTCTCCTTTTTGATCTCAAAAAGGCATAATAAAAGTCTATGTGTATCTTAAAGGCAATGTGCCTTTAAGATAAGATAGCCATCAGACCTTGTGAAGATGAAAAATATCAAAGATAATTAGAGTGAGGGGGAAAAAAGATAATTAAATTGTACGCTGGGAATGTTAACGGCATGGGCTTGGTTTAATAAGCAGATTCATTAACCACAGTGCTGTATCAGTATTCCATTTGTGTTTGATTAATAATGAGCAGGACCCATTTAATAAGAATAAAACATTCATCATAAACACACATAAATCAAGTAATGATATTTCTTTGGCAAATAGTACAATTGGATCTCATTAAACTCTCTCCATTCACTGGTATCCTGCATGTTAATTGAAATGCCTTAGAACCTTTCAAAATGTGTTCAAGTTAATAATTTGGTTTGATTCACAATTAGTCTAATCTCTGTCAGTGGGAAATGGAAAGTCCGGCCAAAGAGTGTATCAATTCCGCCCGACGACTGGGTCTGGGTCACCTTTTATGCTTGTGATTGGTTGTTAAGTTCCATTGCAGAGGGGATATCAGGAGGCCACACAAAGCACCAGCTCATTAATCTTCCATGAAACTGCAAGGAAATTGAGTTCTGAATCAGGACCAAAATCCCTAAAAATGGCAATAGGCTTGCTGCGAGTCCTAATGGCAAGCAGCAGCTGAACAAAGCAAGGCAGAGATGCTGTTACACAGAGCTCGAATAGGACCAAGTCACTCACTGCTTCATTTACGGATTGATAATTATCTGATATTTGCGGTTGCTCCAATTGAATGATACTATTCCTGTTCTTTCTTGTTTCTGACACAATGGTTCTAACAGCTGTATGTCGCCACAGTCAGACCTTTAATCACACTTAATGCGTCAGAGGAATTGTTTTCTAGTCGCAGCTCAGTCATTTCAGATGAGAGAAACTGTATCTATCTTTACATTTCTGAACCATTGTGCTGCAGCTGTTGGGCTAAATTCTGCAGTCATTAGCTATTTTCTAACTCAACTAAATGTTTGTTTTTTTGTTGAAGTTGCTGAATTGAATGTCTTGAAAACATTTAATAATTACATTGAGACAAAATTTAAAGCTGCATTCATTGATTTTTGCCCACTTCACTTCAGGGCAGAAAAACAAGCTGAAAACACATTGACATATTATCACCTTTGAAGTTGTTAAAGCAAACGTGTTAGCAAAAACGGATCTATTTACAGATCAAGCTGACACGGAGCAACATTAGCATTCATTTGGCGCCATGTTTCTGGCCACTTGACAAATGTAAGTCACATATTTACTCTAATCTGTTTTGTCTCCACCAACTCCAGAGGGAAATATCTGGCTCTTTAGCTGCTAAATGCTGCATTTTGTAGCTAACTTTGTCTGTCGTTTGGTGTTGGGCAGATATAGTACAGTCAGTTTATTGGTGCTTTTTCACTGAAAACAGCTTCCTACTGCAGTTGGAATCAAGGTTCATAAGGGCGGTGATAGTAAACCAGAACCGTAAAGCTGAGGGCCATAAAACCAAACAATGTGCTAAAGGATGCTAAAAAGTTCGGTATAGCTGAGTGGAAATGCAGTTGATAATTATTTGTGGTTTTGTCACTACAAGAGACCCCTTTCACATTACCCTTAGTCATTTGATCCTTTGTGAATATAAAAATATTGATTAGAGAGCTTTAAGTTTACAGTATGTTGTCACTATATTGAAAATAATAATGAATAATTATATATAAAAGTGCACCTAGTTTATAGCAACATGAATGCATTACAGTTCGCTAAACTAAAATATATTTATGAAAAAGGATGGTCAAACCATTTCCCAGAAGCTCAGACTTTGGTTAATACAAGAATAGAAAAAGAACTTTTGTAAAAGGTTTGGGTTCATTCGGAGCTGCATGTAATGAATTTGATTATAAATAGCACTTTAAAAGGGTTATTCAAAGCCCACTCGAAAAGAGTAAACATCCACTATGACAGGCAGCTGTTTTCACTCGTATCTCTCACTACACTCTACTGGACTCTTCAAAGCACTTCTTAAATGAAGAATGATACAGAGATGCCTGTGGCAAGAAGAGAGCATCTTTGACTGCATACAAACTAGCCTGTACCAGTGCACTGTATCTGATGATTGGTGCCTGCCTCAGTTCAGAATAAGTTTACTTAAAGACATGGCAAGGAGCCTCACCCTAATCTACTCCTCACAATGCAGCGTTCATGGCAAGTCAACAGTCTGATGTTTTATGCATTTAGAATAGATGGAGTGAGTCAAACACTTATAAGTTGTCACTGGTGTTGTGTAGAATTTAATCTGTTTTCCACTGACTCACTTACACCATGGAAATGAATAAACAGCTACTGGCGTGAAGTGCCTGTTCAAGCACACACGCATGCATGGCCAGACCAAGAACCCCCCATAAATACACATAGTCCCATTTTACAGGCGTACAACAGTAGCATTGTATGGTCGCACAGCAGTCGCAATTTAATTATTAGTTATAAATGAAATTACATTATTATTGCCATACAGAGTATTTTTTCAGTTAACAGTTTGAAAACTTGCAATGTGTACATCAACAATAAACAACGATGAAAACAACTGAGAAAATAATTTAACCTGATAAATTTTAAAACTGGAATGATGAATGTTTCTCAAGTATATCCATCTGCGTGGTTGAAAATTGTAAAACACACAAGCCAGGACTTTTACTGGATGCTCTCTAGTCTGGTCAAACTGCTTGTGGTTAACAATATTAATCTATTCAACACACAGACACATAGTGGAAGCAACATGTTTCACACTATGTTTGTATTTTAATGCGTCAGCATCAAACATAATCCCAGTAGCACTGCGCTTTCATTTCCTGCAATGATTCTTTAAAGCAGCTATAATCAATACTTTTATATTAACTATGAATCACATGACTACTTGTATGTAAAAGGCGTTGCTCATAGTGATGAACGCACAGCTACTTATTAGCCAACTCTGCAGTTCCCCTCAGCTCTGCGGCACTTTATAGCCCTTTGTGTGGGTTTCCCAGCTGCAACTTTACTGTTTTGGTTAACTGTCACTACTCTCATCAACGTTATTTCCATAAGCAGCAGCAGGCATCTGTTTTCAGCAAAAAAAGCTCTAAAAACCCACTGTACGCTACCTGTCTGGCACCAAACAGCAAAATGTAGCAAAATGTTAAGCACAATGTTAATTAATGAACTGTGAATTGCAATGGAGGAACATGTCCACTAGTGCAATGGCGTGGCTAATTTATGTGTTTTTAATAGTTTTTTTTTTTTACAACAATGGAGCTCTATGGCACAGAGGAAAAAGCTAAATCTTTGCCTACACAGACAATACTTGTTAGCAGGATGAACAGATAATGGCTTTGGTCATTTCATGGAATTTGTCGTTAAGGTCTACTGGTTTTCAGACAACACTGCCATTTTTGCTGTAGACATTACATCGCAGCAGTCAGCAACAATGCGCGGAAAGTAACTGATTTCAGCTTTAAAGCATACATGTTATAACGAATAAACAGGAATATAGAAACAGTAGCAAACTACAATATTTCTCAAAAATATGTGTAAATTACATCAAACAACTGAGGAACAGAAAAACCCAGAGAGAATTTGGTAGTTTTGGGACCCCTGGTGGCTACAGGTCTGCTTATGCCTCCAGCTGTGTATGCGTAGACACACTCACACTGACACATATACATCCGCACAAACACATATACATACATGTTTACCCAACAGTTCTAAAGTACAGTGAAATGTAATTGTATGAGGTAATACCCCTGATGAACAGAGAAGCTTATGAAAACCAAACTGGTGACCTCAATCACTGGAGTGGATCAAAAACACTTGTCAGCCAAACGTTTCCAATTCCAAGCACATCTGTTTACATATTGTATGATATTTGGATTATATTGCAGACAAATCCCCATGGAAAACTGTGGTAAACTGTTCTCATAAGCGGCTGTTTACTGTTGCATTAGTATTATATAATCCTTTTGCTGCTTAGTTTCCATTGTGAGAAATTAGGAAACTGTTATTAGGCTCCAGTGGCATCTAGATTTAATTTCCTCCCTTTGCCCCACTCTTTGAGAATAGCCTCCTTATGGTCCAAACATACCAGCCTTTACAAGCTTCCTAGTATTTGGACAAACTCCTGATGGAGAAGTAATATCATCCTTTTCCATGTCCGCATCATTTCTTACACAGCAGGGATTTGTTTCATTTATGTAACAATGAAAGCAGCTGGCAGAGTGCCCACATGTTGCTAAATGGAACACCGATGCCAAGAAGCAAGGTGCTTTTTAAACAGAGATGGAGAGACACCAGAGAGCGCTTGTGGGGAAGAATGAAGGAATTGGATGGCAGAATAGAAAGCAATCAATGCCGCTTTGTGCTGTGCACAACTTTTACCCAATAGCTCTTCCGCTCTAGGAGCATTTGTGAAGAAAATACATGAATCAAGTTTAACTATAGTAAGGCAGAGTTACAGAATGCACTAGCAGTCAGTGCTTCAGTGAAAGACAATCGATCAACCACAGACATAAGTGCTTTACACAATGGCAAACCTTGCAGCTGTATGGAACCATACACGACTTGGCCTGTGTACAAAATAAACACCACACCCACACATGTAAATGCTGTCTCTCATTTAAATGTCCAGGTGCTTTAGGACCATGATGATCGTTATTCTCTGCAGAAAAAGGGATCGCATGTGTATTTGTGAGTGTGGGAAATCACTGGCCTCTGCAGAAATGCACCTGTTGTTGGACCAAGTCAAAGTTACACCCCTTATCTGGTGTCCAGAAGGGGAAGATTATCTTAAAGCTGCATTGGGCATTGTTTTAATGGAAAAACACACCTGTCTCATCCCACTCTACCAACTTGTGTTGCCGTACAATCACCCTATTTGCCCAAATTGTACCAGGACTGATACCTACCCAATGTGCAATATTGTATGCACATGTCACTATTATTTATATAGTGTTATATTTCTATTTATCTACTGTTATACTCCATTATAATCCATGTATTTCTTTTTCTTATTTTATGTTCTTTGCTCTTACTGCTGAGCTGACCTGTTTTCCTTGTCCAACACATTTCATTGTATTGTTGTGTTAACCCACATATGACTAATAAAAGCTGAAACTGAAATGATTTCAGGCTTCACTGTCAAATATGTACAGTGACTGCAAAGGCACAGGAAGTGATCAAACTATAAGAGCACTATGCTTCTTTTGTCTCTCTCATCCTTCTCTTTTTTTTTAGTGTCGCTCGATATAAATCAACCCAAGGCAGGCTGTTTTAGTAAACATGTACTTTTACTGACATCATGGTATATTTCTGTCCACACGATGTAAACAATGGTCACTGGCATTTGAGACTGCCAGTGTGCAAAGTTGTAGGAGAGGACTCTGAACGTTTGAAATGTCAAAAACGTTTATGATCTAGCACTGAATAAATAACATTTTCAGTGAGTAAAACAGCATCCTTGCAAGACTCTTCAGGCTAGTCTTTTAGCTGATGGCCCAAACTACCCACCACATCTACAGTACATTTAGAAAGACCAGTCTTCAAGGTTTCACTTTGCTTCAAAAGGTTTTTTTTATTTTTATTTTTTGGTAATATGTTACTGAATTTGAAATATGAATACATTTTTGTGAGTGCTTTTTTTTGCTTACCAAAACCCACATATAGCAGCTTTGATGCATCTCATTCCTGCTCAGCTCAGATCACAACTATGTTATTTTTCCCAACTTTATGTTTATCCCACAGCACTGCGGGGCAATATATTTTCTTCCACCAAGTAAATAAAGGAGAGGTTATGTAATCAATCTTTTGGGGGTTCGAAATCATAATATTGAACACAACTGTCAGCCATGCCATTAGCATGATTCATTTCTGTCGTTTTACATTTACAATTTTCCTACAAGAACAACATTGATTCCGTGTGTGTGTGTGGGTGTGTGTGTGTGTGAGACAGAGAGAGAGAGAGTGTGTGTATGTGTGTGCATATTCATCCATTTGTTTGCCTTTTGAGTGTGAGTGTGTTCCCGAGTGTGTTGTATGTGTATGCGTCTGACACAATTTCCTTCCTATTTTCTTCCATAATTTGAATCAGACAAAATGTATTAATTTTGCAGGGGTGAGAGGAGCCTACGCAGAGCCAGTAAATAAATCTCTCCTATTATTACCTACAATGCCCTGTCAGGTCCATACATCATCTCAGCACATCATAATTAATTGCACACTAAACTATTCTGTTCAATTAACCATGAGGGAATGGATGGGGAGAGGGAGAGAGGGAGCGGGAGAGAGAAGGGGTGGCGAAGGTTGCACAGTGTTCAAACCTTCATTTTAAAATAAAACACAGATATAGTGATCATACAATTATTTAGCATATGGTTTGTTTTGCCTGCTTTTATATATTTTTCCTTGTTTGTGTTCCTGTTTATGCACACAGACCAGCTCTACTTGTTTTGATACCTTACTGACCGTTCTGTTTGTGCATATTTCCATATTTTCCAAAAGTAGTTGTATTGTATATGGACGGGAGACGTGTTCAAATTCGACTTGCCCTTCAGTGCTGTTCTAATGGGAAATGTGCTTATGCAAGGCGATCTCACCCTGGAGGCTTCACATTTTCCACCAAGGCTCCGTCAGGTCAACAGTCTCATAAAAAAGTGGAATAACATTATGAAGACGGTAATAGTGAAGTGAGTTTGTTGCAAACACATTTCCCAAGTTGCTTCGGGAGCTTCCGAAACCAAACATACTTAAATGCAACTCTTTAAAATCTGAGAAACATCTTTCAGTTTGCGTGGCATCAACTGTCCTCCTGCAGTGAAACAACAAGATGGTGAAATGTTCGGCATAGCTGGGGAATATGCATTTGTTTTGTCAGTTGATTTGGCCCTGGCTGTCTGTGAGGAGACGATACCTTAAATGCAACAAAAAGATAAACACAGTGAGTCAGAAACAGACATATTTTTTGGCTGTCAGGAGGCATGCTAAATGTACTGTTACTCCTCCCAAAATGATGCAATTCTGATGCAGGGATGTGGGTCAACTTGCTCCTCCTGACTCACCAGCCCGAAAGTGAAGTACGGAGTCTTAGTTTAGACAGGATTTGTTTAGGAACACAGAGAAGTTATGAACACTGCAAATATGGAAAAGGGAAGAGCAAATGTAGGAGGAAGTATTACAGTTACGGCAAAGAAAGGATTGGTTTTAGCATCTCAGGCTACAACAGAACTGGGTCAGTGACAGACGCTGAGGTGCAGTTACAGAGAGCATTTCATCAACGAAACACGCAGTTCACATGGGTGTCAAACCTGCCACACACTCAGTTTACCTCCGAAAAGGTGTTTTTTCCTCCCCGAACAGTGATTGTCCAATGATAGCTTGGCAACCATAACTAGGAATGACAGGTCTGTCAAGCTTTGGATTTCTCCACGTGTTAAAGTGGTGTGCAGGGGGCTGTAATAAGAGCGACCCTCGGCATTTAAAGAGTTCCGAGGGTGGTGTATGTTTTTAAGCCTTTCTAAAATCAAAAACACACAATCTAAAGACGTTAAACGTAACGTAAAAATGTTAGCGTGTCCCGCTACAATAGTAACCACTACTTCCCAGGCCAAAGAGCACATCGTTAACTAACTAGTTTGTGGGTTTACAGGTTACATCCACTGTTTATCCACTGAGCAGCTCTGTCCTGTTCTTTATTGAATTTGGTGAAGTTTACACTCCAGCGACCCTTGAGATAGCATTACGTACACCAGTTAGTCCTTATCCTAAATGCCTTACCTCTGCACTGCAATACAAGAATAATGGTGCTCATTTCCATGCCATCCCGTTTTTTTTTAATTCTTGTTTTAAAATCTGCCAGTTGTCATTTCAGCCATCAAAATCAACGGCTGTGCTCTCGTTTTGGCTAGAAATGAGAAGCCTGCTTTTGTGTACCGCTGTCTGAGACATTTTGTTTCAAAAATGACTAAGAATTTTGAGAGAATCTGCCACCATTATAATTGTAAACTGCATATGTGCTGTGCGAGAATGGAAAGCTTAGGTATAGTAACTAAGGGGATAAGCGACCGGTCAATTATAATAACGCAAAAAATTGGCAATGACCTACTGATATTCCTTCAATCTATAATATAACCTAAATTATAGCCCTAGCTGTGTGGATTGTGCTGTGTTATCGATCACAAGTTTAAAATGAGTTACAAGATAACAGCTTTAGTTAGTCAATCTCATTGACACCAAGCTAACTTAGTTTGTGTGGTAAGAGCGTCCTGAAACATAAACTTTATGTTCTAAAATTCAATATGCAATTTGGTTCCCTTAACAGCTTTGATGTCATGTTCCAGACACACTCTCCTGAGCTGTTATTTTAGCATCCCATCACAAACACTTTCCACGAGCAGATCTACCCACGTCATCGCTGAAAGTTTAATGATATGGTTTATAATAAAGAATGCACTGCGGTATATCTTTCCACTGTCACCCTACCTTTTCACTTAGCAGGATAAATACTTGTTTCATGTAGAAACCATTTCTGGCTAAGGATGAAAGTCCCAAAGGAAATTTCATATCTGATGTACCATTTGTCACTGCTGCATGCAAGTCAGAATTTATGGTACCTATTACCAGATCAGTAAATCCAATGTTCTCTGGCCGAAAGCTCTTTTGTTGCTTGATTTAGTCTATCTGAAAAATACATCTCACAATAAAGTATGAATATGCCGGTAGAGGCAATTTATATCACAAAAGAATCAAAATAAAATTACAGACTGCAACCATGGGAGATATTCAAATTGGTGTGTTGTATATATAATAACTCCTGCACCTAATACCATTCCACTGCCTAGATTAAGTTTGTGAAACACCATTACTGCTGGGAATAGAAACACCATCACCGCTGGGTCAAAGCACTCATAATGAAATTTTTGTGCAGAGATACATGGCATCTGCAGATTTAAGTTTTTCGGCATATATGTGTAGCAGCTCAGTGCAAAGTGCTGTAATACTAAAGCTCCTTTCCTGCCGTTGTTAGTATATTTTATGACTTGTATGCAGGTAGAGTCCCCCACAGCAACAACAAATCTAGAATCTCAGACTTCCCTGTGAGTCCAGATCCAGCCCAAAGGATCACCTATTTTCAGTTTCTATAATTCATCTTTTTTCATAATTGTATTCATACATAAACTAGCACCTTGTCATTCAAATACGAACTTATCAGTTAATCTGCTGTGACAAAGTATAGTTCAGGCCTTCACTCACATTGCCTGCAAAATCAACAGTGTCACTTTAGAAACTCATATCTTCTTTCTCTCACATCTCGTGTTTGCCCTTGAGCTATGAAGTATTGTACACATCCTTCTGTTTTAAAGCAAGCCACTTACAGGGGCATTAAATAACTGAAGAGAGAAATTCAAGGCAACTGTGTGTGTGTGTGTCTGTCTGTACAAAAGATCAAATGAAACCTTGCTACAGTTGTGAGCTCAGAGAGCAGAGGGGCTGAGGGTTATGCAAATGTCTACTGGAATAGTGGAATTCCCCTTCAGTACTGTTCCAGATAATATTCAGCGTCAAAAATATTCACCGCAAGCAGCTTGGAAATGAAATAATTAAATGGAATCACTTATATGACATGACTGGACTCTAAAGGGCGAGGGGGGGTTAGTGTATATGTCAAGGATGGTGTCCGCCCGTGTCATCACAGATCTTGATTCCTCCATTCAAATTGATTCCTCTATTTAAATTCATTATAGGTTCCAGCACCCCATTTTCCACATTAGTTCCAAAAACCTCCATCATATGCGACATGAGTGACATGCAATACTCCATCTGATGGCTCACATACAAAGCCAAATTCTCTCTACCTTAAATATACAGCACAAAGCCATCGTCTCCATGCATCAGCAGTGAGCAGGAGGAGAAAAAGACCTGATTATTATGTGCACAAGATGATGGATCACACGTATATTCCCCTTATCTTGCCAACAGCAGTATGTACTGCGCATATCACTTACCATTGACAGAGATGCAATGCCTTACAGAAGTCAAATGGCAATTTAACTTTGATCATACTACATTTCTGATTTACATTTGAATCAGTCTTTGATTGCATCAGATGACTTTTTGACAAAAAAAAAAAAAAAAACCAAGGTCAGAATAGATTTCGTCTGAACTTGAAAGTTCTCCCTCTCTTAGCCTGCCATGCACTTCAATTTACCGTCTCATTATTCAAAGTGAAAATGAAAATTGGAGCCTGAAGCATTTGTATTTGAACAAAGAGAGGGAAGCAGATTATGAATGTTCAAAATGTAATTTCTATTACACTTCCATTATTCTTCTATTAATCACAGATTCATTCTCTCTGCGCTCTTCAAGTAAAACACGCTCATACAGTATTCATGTGCATACAGGGGCAAAAAAGAAATTGGCAAGGCTATTTGAAATGTTTAATTTATGGAAGCTACATCCTTCTGCTGAACAGAAATGTGTCACCGAAACTAAAATATATGTTTTAATTACAACTTATGAAATCACTTGCTATTTGACAAACACACTGTAAGTAATTATAGCGGCAGCAAAAAGCCTTTGTATAAGAATAATCCCTTTTTCTCTTATTTTTAAAGTACTGTATTTGTGAATAGGGACCTGCATCTCTTTTTGTTCTCCCTGCCTTCTATAGAAAGGCTAATATTCACAGAGAGAGACGAGATTTAATGCATAGTGATTACTCTAGAGACCCACTATTCAACTCTGGGAGAAAGCGTCAATTAAAGAGTTTTAAGCCTCCATAAACTGCACCTTAAACAGCTGATCAACACTATGCAGGCCTACCTCCTGGATTTGAGCTGAGTTTTGTTTAAATGGAGCAAATTCATCTCTGGGGAGAAACCTTGTAATCCCCTTTTAAATCTCCAAGCAGTTGAATAAGTATGCTATTCATACACAATTATTTTTTTTGCTCTCACACACACACACACACCCACACACACAGAGCAGTGCTGCACCCCAGAACAGTGGCAATGGAAAGACAAATTACACATAATCACTGTAGTGTGTAAGAAATACCACTGAAACACATCACAAATACAAAGAGTGCATGTTAAATGGAATGATATCTACAGAACACAAACACCCTCTTGGGATGTATCTGTTTAGATTCATTTGGCTCGTATTGAGGCATGAATGCACGGAGATATTTTCATTTGTGTGCAATGAGGCTTCGACATTGACCTCGCTCTTAAAACACACCACAATGGATGTACGACGAACAATAACATTTGGCTGGGGTTCGACGCTAAACCCACTAGTTTATTGATACTGGCACAAACAGATCTGCACAAACTGCCCTCGTTATTGGCCGGCCATTAGTTTGATTAAGAGTGTTGTAACCCCTCAGGGCTAAACCTTGGCCTGCCACAAAAGCAGAGTTCTTCTGCATATGGTGAACTCTGCTGCGGTCCGACAAGTGAAGAACACAAGACCGCATTCACCAAGCCTCCGAGCGTTGCACAACAATAACACAGCAGGACTATTTTGCGGTGCTCATTTTGATCCAGACCAAATTAAGTGAAGGGGGGGGGAAATGAAGCTCTTGGTATCCAGTAGGAGAACGAGATGTTTAAGACATTGATTCACCTTGGGTTCAGAACCGCAGTATCTAATTATAGCCATGGGAATCTAGTCAAGGCCATGGTATTTCAGGGCTGGAGAGAGACAACATTCTGCTATAACTATGCTCGCTCTACATGAATCATATTCCCTATGTGGTTTGGCAGCCATTAAAACAGAAAGAATGCCCTTTCTCAGTCAGAAGCCATGGGCTGGTGTACCTCTATTGTACCAGAAAGGTTAACAATTTTTTTTTGACAATGTCTGACAGACTGTGCCAACATATGAAAAGCACATAAAATCAGGTAGACTGGAACAGTAACAGCTCAGAGCCTATTTCGCCAGTAATTATAGCAAGCTGTTTTTAAGCCAATAGGTTTCATGCTACTTGCATTTCAGGTGGAAATAATATGATATAAGTAATCACAGCATTAGACATAGATATGGCATCGAGCTCCTAACCCAGCAATACTTGGCACCCCATGAAAGTGTTGCTTATGCATATATCAGCTCCATCAAAGAGGAGGGGAGGATGGGGGATGGTGTCTTTGTGAGAGAGAGAGCGAGGGAGGGGGGGGGGGGGCTGCTCTCTGAAGCACACAACCTCATTATTCAGTCTATAGAACAGCACATCCACTTCATTGTTCTTCAAATCAGCCCAAACTCACTGGGCTCATCCGACGCCCTCAGAGTAGAACAGAGCTGCTTTATGTTTTTATAAGGAGCTGCAGATGAGATCTCCAGAATGATCAGTCAAGAGCGCGTTTATTGCCTTTTTTTAATTCTCTTCATTGTCAAGTATGATGATGTGATTTCTCCTTAGAACATCACTTGTCATTAGCAATTCAAAATGATACAAGGATGACACAAACATGAGGGAGAGATGTCTTACTGATATGTTTTGAGCAGCGTGACTTCCCCGAGGCAGAGCTGAGAGGTTGCTTGGAGATGACGTGTGATAGTGAAGGATTTGTTAGGAGCAGTGTCCGGAAGGCCCGGGCGAACGTGGTGAATCATTCCCAGAAATATAAACTGATTTCATCACACAGGGAACTGTTGATGGTCTGTTGTGTTGCAGCATGCCTTCTTGGCAAGCGCTCTGCCGTGGAGTGTGCAGGACAAATAATGGCAACACAAAACGGCCTGCTCGTGTTGGTCCTCCCACTGGTGTTTCATGTAAATATGCTCTAACTATTCTTCTGCGGCCGCATCAATCATGGCGGATATGACAAGGCCCCTTTGTTCCACACAAAGAGTGTAAACACAGCTGGAGCATGCTGGAGGAACCTTTCCCTCCCCTATCTTGCCACTACACCTGTCGGACACACTGCATCAAAACCTCATTTAGAGCTCTGATTATCCTAATGACACCAATGTCTTTTCCCACTCTGGAGTTTATTGGTTAAATCCACCCTCCCCTAATTAAAGACACGCAGTCAACACATGGTCAAGCATGAAAAGGATCCCCCCTCCCCACACACACGCACACATACACACACACACACACAAGGGAATCCATCACTCTGCCATTCATCATTCTGTTTATTTTGTCATTATTTATTTAACAAAGATTTCCCTCAAGTGTTTTTTAAAATTACTTTGCATCAAAGTACAATGATGTTAGGACTGCATATTTTATGTTGTTGAATTGAGCCACAAATTAGATATTGATATATAAGATCTGCATAAATTATGCAGACATATAATTACAAAACCTGTATTTATAGGCACAATTATGTGGCAATAAATGTGTTACTGTCAAATGTTTTTGTTACGCATTTTTATGCACATTATTTGTGTAATTCTGCACAATACTAAGAAAACATTTTGGCTAATAACATTGAAGGTCTGTAGAGCTACTGGAGTATAGCAACAGAGTTGAGTGGATGTCCTCTTTTTGACAATGAACTCTGTGAATGATGAGGTTTTCCTGATTATTCTATGCAAAACTGTATAACTATAACTGCAGCAACAGCTGATGCTTCTCAACTGTGGGTCTGTGCAGCATCAAGCCTGTGTAATTGTTTTAAAATTATATCAAATAATACATTCATGCAATGAACTACTGGGGCAGTTTAGCAACAAGAGAATCAAATTAACAGTCCTGTGATTCACTGTCATGGTCTCATCTACAGCCATTGTAGCCTGCTATTAAAATTAATATCACAATACACTGTGATAAACTGAGGTACCGCCACAATTTAGAGCAAAATTTGTTTAAAAGGATACAATCACCAAATACACAATCACAATGAAATTACAATTTCATACCACTAAATTTGCCAACTTTATTGATTTTCATGTTTTCACTTCAGCTGCATTCACTTCGAAAGCCGACAAAAATCTCCAACCATTTAAGCAGAAGACATTCTTTCAAAAAAGTTTTTAATGTCAACAAGATCAAGAGTCTACAGCCATGCTTGTGGTCCTGTGAGGCTGTTCTGAGGCTGTCCAACAGTGCTTTGAGCCAAATGCTAATGTCAGCATGCAAACATGCTCACAATGCTAACCTGCTGATGTTTAGCAAGTATAATGCACATTTGAGGCTGATTGGAACGCCATTAATTTAGCCATTAATTCTACGACAATTAAAAAATTTGGCCTGATGATGGCGGTAGATGGGAAATTAAGAGATCACCAAGGTTATTACAATTCATCCTTTGCACACCATGAATGTCTATGCAAATTTCATAGCAATCCATCCAATATATTTCAGTCTGAACCAAAATGATGTACCCACCGACTGACCGACATTGCCATCCCTAGAGCAATGCTAGCGGCTCTAACATGTCTAAAAATGCCTTGTCATCAAGCAAAAAATAAAATTTAGTTCTTGAAAAGTTGATACTTTTGAAGTACAATTCTTTCACTTGATGTCAACAACACATTAAATTTCATTTTAGACGCCTATGCAACCATCATTACCCATCACTTTAAACAGCACCACATTTGTGTAATGTCACTTTACCCGGATGAAAAGAACAGCAACAGCAACACTCTCTACTCAAGCTAAAGCAGACTGTCAATGATGGCTGCAAATATGCTGTACTGTAACTTTTTTTTGTTTCTGAAGCCAATCAGGCTCTAAATTTAGTTTAGCAAATCTGTATATTCAGCTAAATATCCAGCAAATGGAATGGAAAAAACGATGGACAAGCAGAGTTCCCACTAACAAGAGTTTAATAGCATTTAGTGTTTAACAGTCACTGCAATCACCCAATCAGCACTGCCAAAATAAAGGTACGGTGAAGTAAATCGTTGCAGGCCTGAGCTACATGACCCAGCTGACCTTGCAGGGATAACGCATAGTTGCTGATATGGAGAGCATGAGAGTGGAGAAAATTCAATTTTGATTCAGCAGAGTAGTTTCAAGAGTTTTTGGTCTAATGGAACGGGAGAGCTCTTGCATACAGAGGTCACCCTGGACTGGCTTTTTTCTTCTGTTGGCGGCAATCATAACCTCCTGGATGGGATTTGTTCTGTGTTTTCAAACTACTGGTACATACAGACCCAGTGTTTCCTCTGCTGTTTAACTGCCATGCCGCTATCTTGATTAAAACAAAATGCAACACTCTCTGTCAGCATTGTCTTTGGCATTTTCTCAGGTCACATCTTTATTTAACACATATGCTGTGTTAAAAATATACATTAAGTTCTGACATCCCTGGACTGGTGGCAAAGTGGTGGTAATCCAGATGTTAATCATGTAAGAACTCATGTAATTACATCACAATTTTAAATAAACAAATTGTCTGAATCGCATATAATTAAACTGAGAATACAACCACTAACATTTTACCAGGTGTTCAACCAACCAATCAGCCCACAGTCCAATCTAGAAGTCCACAATGTTTCACTGATCATACTGTAATAAAACAGGACAAAGGTATCAGAACACAAGAAATGTCATGCACTAATACATTTAAACAAGACTAATGCTGTGTCTCATATCGCGTACTTCCGTTAGTACACTCACATGCAGTATACTGTGTACACTATGTACTGACTTGTGTAAGTGTGTTAATTTTGACAGGGTAGTGTTGTCTCAAATCGAATATTGCTGTTGTACGCTTACCGGAAATGACAATTGCAACCTTTGACCGTGTCTTCTTCTTCTTCTTTTTAATGGCGGATTGCAACCGGGCGGAGCATTATCGCCAACATTGTAAAGTTTGCTGATATGATATGATATGACCACCGCCATTGTTGATCTACCATACTTACAAAACATCATAAAGCTACATACATTTATTTTGATAGCCCATAATATTTCTGTTCCAGTTCCTGAAGATTTGATTAAAGGATTCTATTTCAAAAGAAGCCCCCCAAAGTACATGTGCATTGTGAATGCAGAAAAACACAGCTGCACAGTGTGAAAAGTGAAGACAGGATTGAAACTCATTGCAGTTTGTATCATAACTGAGCGATGCCTGTCAATATTGAGCCACGGTCTCAACAAACCCCTTGTCACTTCCACCCAGTGAGAAGAGAAAAAAAGTCACAGCTGTGCTGCTTCCATGTTCTCATTCTCTTCCATTTTACCTCAAGGCCTCTGGACTTACCTCAACAAGACCTCATCAAACTCTGCAGCCCTGTTTACAAATTCTGTTAGGAGACAGAAAGAAAAATGCAATTCTACAGAGGAATGGTACACTTTTTTTCATATATTATTTGAGACATGGCAGGAACAAAACATACCTAGAGAGTCAGATAGAGCAAAACTCCCAGCAATGTATACCTGGCCATGCTTTCTGAATTATTTACCTTCAGCAGCCCCACTGAAGGAGGCTGAGAGTGTACTGTATGTCCCCTCACATGACAGCTGTAAAGCAATACTCCAAGTTTGGTTTTCACAGCTCTTCTTTAATGCTCTGCTGGTTTGCCCTTTAATTTCACCTCTAGTGCGAGCCTGTCTCAGTACCCATAAGAAATACAAATTGACCTGTGACAACTTTGTCAGAAGAACCGATGACATTTTTTCAAAGGCAAAGTTTGTAGACAAAGGGTGGCTTTGGATTTATTCAAGCTGAAATGTTTATGTTGTCTGTCTCAGATTTGGGTGACTATATGCCTCAGCATCACTGTGCTGGCAGGAAAACAAATGTGTTTTATTCTAAGGATTGTACAATTATAAAAAAGTAAGTCTGTATTTTCTGCAAAAATATGAACGCAGGGATTTCTTTTAAACATATTTACGGTGAAAAGGAGACAACAGCAGGACTATGAATTGTCTATGCAATGAAAGTGACCTGTGCCTGCCAGAAGTATTTTACAAAATAACAAGAAGGTCTGTACCAACTATAGACGTTAGCTGTGAGCTAGCAAAGAACTGGTTCTCTAACCATGTGTATGGGAGTGTGTGTCTGTGTATGGTTCAGCCTCTGACTGATCTCAGAACTCACTAGAAACTTATGTTCATTTCGTCATTTCCCTCCAGTCTCTCTCCTTTTTCCTCATAAAGCCCGGGATAAGTGCAAATTTTTCGCTCAAGCTGAAACAATTTCAACTCGCACAGTCTTGGCCTGAATTCATGCTGCCCCAGGCAAACTCATGCCCACTTCTGCCTTTCCATTTACCTTCTATGCGTTCGTGCCACCTCTAAAATTCACTTTGCGCTCTGTCTGAACACACGGTCAGAGTCTACAGCCACGCTAGCAGCTCTGCGAGGCTGTAATTCGGCACAGCGGTGCTTTGAGCTAAATGCTATCGTCAGTATGCTGACATGCTCACTGAACCAGTCAAACAGAAATTTGTGACCTGATGATGGCGCTGTATGAAAAGTCATTACAATTCATCCTGAGGGGAACATGAACATCTACCATATTTTATGGTAATTCATCCGAATGTTGTCAAGACATTTCACTAAAAAAATCCAAATGTGAACCTCATGGAAGCACTAGAGGCGAAGTCAGGCGATCACCAAAGTCAGTAGGCTTTATCCTCTGGAGAGCAGAGGTAATAAAATGACAATTGCATGTACTGTATATGGTAACTTCCATCTGATGCAGTGTGATACCATACATGTGGATTCCCTGCTTCATTTACCATGACTTAGATCAAGCCTTGAGTAAGTTACAGCACCTATGGGGGAAATGTTTTATCAAAGTACATCGCCCCACGGTGTCAACAGAATCTTACAAGCTTTGAATCAGACATCCTGCATACATTCCTTTTTTTATTATTACCATCTCAGAGGCGCTGCACAGCCAAATAAACTGCAGACACACCATTGGCATTTCTACCTGTCCACACTGTAATGAAGTGCAACCTTGCAACCTCTATATAAAATGCACTCTGTGTCCCTTTATTGCCTGGAGGGAGTTGAAAGCATCCTGGTCTTTTGCTTTAAGATGGAGTCTTGTTTTCTGATGGGGGGCTGTGGAGCTGCTGTTAGCTATCCTTAACGCCAACCGACAGAGACGGGATGGGAAGGGTGGGGTTCAACTGAGGAGAAGCCAGATCTGCAAGCAATTTTCATCAACCTCCACTGTTTAAACAGAACTTGTGTGTCCACTCAGACAAATAAACAATGTGAAAGCAATAGAGGGGAGCTGCTTTCTTTTGATGTATTCTATAGTAGCATATGGCAGAATTTTATTACATTCTTTGTCTGAATGAATGCAGAATATTTCGGATACAAAACCAAGCCATAAACCAATCAGTTGAAGTATGCCACATATGGCTGTTTGAAATACAACATGAACTAAATGGAGAACTGTTAATGTTTTAACGAGATTGATTCTTATTCAAATCAGGCCCAATCATGAAATCCTTAAGCTCGGTTACTTCCTCTAATTCCAGAGGAATGAAGAGGCCTTTTTTTTTAAGTAGCGTGATGGAATTCAGCAACATAAGGCCTGGTTTGGGATACCATATTATTCAAATGAGTACTACAGCCTGCTTGCGCTGATAACATATGGTGCTTCAGACAAGCACTGCCATATGGACCCATATGGTCGTCATTCCAGACAAAATGACAACACAACCAAATTTAGGGTCATTTCTGAGTGTATTTGCTTCTGAAGGAGAGACAGGCTTTGGATTTGGCTCCGTGTCACATAGTCTAGCCAATCTGTGATAGCTGGCAGCAAAAGCAAAGAAGATTGACTCAGGCTGATCAAAGCGACAGTAAACAATGACAAGCGTGAGCCACAGAGGGGAGCAGTGCCATACAGTAGAGACGCTTGGAATGCACGCTGCTCTGAGTAAGGCAAATAAACAACACAAGCACTCAACAAAATACTTTGCATACACAATCAAGTACAAAATAGTGATAGGGATTGGTACAAAAATTCAATCAACTCCTGGACCCAAACATGACCAAAGAAATACAGCTTTGATTGCCCATCATCTAGAAGTTGGAACCAATTGGACCCTGGCAGAGTCAAGTGCGCAATTTTCTCTCTCAAGCTATGTAATTGTGGGCCGCTCAAATCACCTTTCCACGAATGAGCTGTTCTTGGTGAGATGGAGAAAATAACACAACTTATAACCTGTCCAGTAATCACTGATTTGCATATAGAGGAGGGATGGGCTGCATAAGCCTTTGGTTATGATGCTGGGACTTAATGACTGTAAACCAGTGCTGGACGGACGAAGAACCTCTGGGTTTTCACATGGTTGTCAAAAACTTTCTCAAGTGTCACATTTAAAATAAATACGTGCGTTCATTGCACTGTGGGCACGTGAGGATGAGGATATACTAATTTACTTTTCAGTATTTTCTCTCCTTCCCTCTCTCTCTCTCCTCACTCCATGATGTTGGCAGCGCTCTGGGCTTGAAACTCAATTCCTCAGCCATTGAATAGACAGCAATTGCACCGAGCTAACTCAATTGTGAAGATAGTGCAGCGAAGGCTCTTGAATAGATTGAGGCCTCGACTTTAATACAGCATCACTTATGTCGCACACACCAACACAATGCTATTCCATTTCATCCAAAGCACTTTAAAACAGGATGTTTTAGAAGCAAACCATAATCATTATAGTCCAACAAATAAATGGCACAAATACATTTAACCGGCTAAGATACTGATGACCTACTGCTGTGTACAAAAACCTGCACATTCATAGAGTTGTCTATCAAGCCTACACCCTTTGTTATTATTGGAGATTTTTAAATTAACCTTTTTTTTTTTTTGCAGAGAAACATCCAATAAAGACAAGCATAATGAAATGGCTAAATCCAACTGTATAATTATACATTGCATTATGCACTCCACCGACATGATAACATGTGTCCCAAGGCAATATCTTTCATGTATTTGAGACTGTTTGCTTACAGTGGACCTAAAGCCACATTTCTATTAAATGTATCATTCCCCTTCATGAAACAGTCTCCTACAGTCTGCTGCAAACTTAATGTAGATTCATTTTAAGACACCACCTGTATTTACACAGTATAATATATATCATATAATATATATTTTCTTACAATTACACTTTTTACACATGATATAAACACAGCCAGGGGACAGTAAACTTACAGTGCAGGGTGAAACTGTGAAATAAAAGCACTCAATTTGGAAAAATGTGCCTTTCTATTTTAAACCAGCCATAAACATGCAACAGCACAGTGAGCTGTCTTAACACGCACCAAGTGTATGTGTTATTGTTTTTTCTCACCATCTGGGTAGAAGCATCCATCACATTATTAAAATCCTGGGCTCTGACCAAACCGTTGCACATAGGATAGGAAGCCGAGACCCCTCTAGGTCACTTTGGTTGTTAGCCTAATGCTAATTGGGAAACAGTTACGTGCAGTGCAACTCGCTCGATGGACAGGAGTGGCTAATTAGGGTGCACTTTTTACTGTAAGCTTAACTTGCACAGGCCAGTTGATTTCTTCTTCAGGGACAGGAGCAGGACCTGAACACGCTGTCCGTGTGCAGACCCATGTATGAGGCCCATGGGCACCAGCCCAGTAAGCCCAGTTCATTTTCTGTAATTGCAGATGTGTGCAAGATAGCGTTCTGATACATGCACCTATGTGATAAAGAAGCCCAGCGTGTATGCTAACGAGTGTGCTTAGTGGAGTCTGTAAGACTTTGGACAGTGACACATTTTGTATTGTTTTGACGCTGTACTCCAGCAATGACTACGAAGTTAAAGTGCAGGGGGGTCAGTCCCTGTAACGCCACTGAGCCGTCACTGTCATTTTAATTCAAAGATTTTTGGTTTCCTAACAGTCACTGTGTTCATAATGCAATGTCACCTCTCTATACATCCCTTGTTTAATTGAGTTTCTTCAGATTAGTGAAAGGTTGCCCCTCTAGCTTGTCACTGCTGGTAACTGACCTGTTTGCGGTGAGACAGGGCACAGCGCCCCCTACAGCGAGAGGCCTTGATGCCAAGGCAACTGAAGGGAGGTGAAGTTGCCATGCTTTGATTAGACAACAGTAATCAGATGCATACACTGCCATGCTACTGCCAGACTGTGAAAACGACAAGTTAAGCTGCTGCACTTTAGCCTCACAAACAGTGTAGCCTATTACAGAGAGTTAACTAGCTTTCCAGTAACTGTTGGCTAACACGCTCCTGTGCGTTTGTATGGCAGCTTAGCTAAGACTAGTTGGATACTGATCACTTCGTCTCAGCGAGGGACGAGAAAATGCGGACCCCGTCCTCAGATGCTGTGAGTCTTAAGCGCCCTCTCTCTTTGCTGCTTGTGGCTTTACGTATGTTTAAATAACCCGCCGTGGTTACAGGCTATTTACTTCCTGCGCAGTCGCTGATGTTATGGAGGTTTTTAATGCAAATGTACAGTACTGTTGCTTGTTTGTCTGGACACTGAAGCTGTTACTGTGTGCTGTCCACACAGATACATGCTGATGGGGCCTGTTAGGACATTGAGTCAATTTGGAATTTCCCACTTTGCATTTGTTGTATTCAAGTTACCTATTTTGCTATGTGTGAGATTTGAGACTGAAGCCTGAGCAGAAGGTCTGCTGGCTGCTTGATAAATTTTTTTTTTACCCTGCTTTATTAGTAAGCTGTCCTCTATAATGATGCATTAGCTTTAGATAAAGAATACTGTATGTCTATAACGTTGGTATCTTTTATATTCCAAGCATACTGCTAAGAGGTTGTGTAAGTCATCATGTATATTGATGCTGGTGTCTGTGAATATTGCGTGTTCCAGCTGTATTTTCATATTACACCACTGATTTGCACTGTGGATTCTTTCTGTTATACTGTATATGTCACTAAGAAAAGAGACGTGTAAGTCACATATCATTGATATGTGCATTGTTTATTTTTAATGTAAAAGTAAATATGTAGCCTAAAAGAATTACCATGTACAATACCTGGACCATCAAAGTGAAGCAGCTGAATTAGATTCAACCATCATTAATTTCATTATTTACACCTGTGCTTTTCCTAATGTGACATTCAGCAATGTCTTCCACCAGAGAGCACCGAGTTAATTTTTTAACTGTAAAATGTCCTGCTAAGTACATATGTGTCACAATTCTTTGATAACCAAATTTAAGGGATCATTATCAAAAATGTTTTTTTTATGTCTTTATATAAAAAAGGGCATTTTTTCAAATAAATATATAACATAAACAAGCTTTTTTTTAATCAGCATATTGTTATCGGCCTCGACATCCAATTTCGGTCCGGTTCTAACATGCGTACTGTGTCAGCAGCTCCAACTATTTTTTTAATAAAGCAATCTTTAAGTGAGTGTCAGGGGATTACCTAAATATCTACTCAGAATTCCTGTGCACTGTCGTGAGAAGGTCCTTGAATGTCCTTGGCTATAAAACGATCTCCACTTCTTTTAAACACAACTTCCAGAAAGAAAAAAAAAACTTTCTTATATTCTGACCAGTATGATATTTGTTTTTTTTTTAATAAGTTCAGTGTTCACATCATTTTATGTAAAGATTAGTTTGTGTTTATTGTATTGTCTCATAGATTAAAAAACATCTCAGCATTCATCAGTAGTCAGCTCGGGAGTGGAGATAAACCTTAGTGTTAGATTATTCCTGGTTCAAATAGAATTTATAAGTTGGTGCCTGTGACAGTGAAAAACCATAAGGGGCAGAAAATATAGGATGACAGGCCATAACTTTAACATTGCTTTTTGCTGTTGGAGCTTGTTACTCTCTCAAAGCGTGGGCTGAGGAGCACAGGCAACATATCAAACTTAATTACCTTTCAGGTTGCCTCATCAAGTCAGAGCTTCAATGAAGACAGATTGTTCCTGTTCCCACAGAACCTTTAAAGCCACAAACACCACATGGCTCTTTCTCTAATCTTAACATCCTTTTTGAATTATTCCCCTACTGCTATCATGGACCCTTAACAGGAAAATGTGCTTTATTGAACAGCATTTCATCTATGAGCCCCATTCCTCATCTTAATATACAGATGAGACCTCAAAGTCTTAAGGTAAAGCAGCACCACAAGGTTGCAATTTGGATTACATCTGAGGAATAACAACGTGTTTACCATGTACTTCCCTGGTAATCTTTCAGTTTTATGTTGTAAGTGCCAGTTGCTTTCCTATTTTATTGGGTATTACTTTTGTTTTATGGAGCAATTTTCACATCCTGCCCTTGATGATAGTGGCCTCAGTCTCTGTTGGCACCAGCAGAGCAGGCCTACTGATGAACACACAGCACGAAGGGGTGATTATGGAGTGCTAAACTAATGATTGCCAATGAGAAGCTGTTCTCACCACAGAGCGAATTAATTTCTCTGTCACTAGGAGTTAATGGCTCCTTTTAAGGAGATGAAATCTGGTCACTAGGGAAAGCCATCCTGAAAGACGGCAGGTAGCTTATTCCATTTGTCTTAAGTTCTTTTTCTGTAGTACCACTGCATATAGGCGGGGTGTACTTTTAAAGCTACCGATTACGATACACACATTGGCAGTGTGTGTCCGTACAAGTCTGTGATCCTGATATCAGATCCATCATAAGTACCTATATGGGAATTTACTGAACGTGTCAGGTTAAAGTGGTAGACTGAAGGGATTATTAGGCACGTCACCTGTGAGTGATCATTGCAGATTCTCTGCTGGTGAGTCCGGTGCCCTAGATTCTTGCTGCCACGTCTACAGGTTGTGCAAGAGGCCAAACAGAAGGGGGTGGGGGGGTGGGGGTGACACGGAGCAATCTTTATGAAGCATTCAGTGATGGACCCAGTTCGCTGCCCATGCATCAGGAGGTCCTTAACCTCCCGTTTGTAGCTTTTCATTATTAATGTAGCACTGAAGTATGGACTCATGTTACCAGCTCTGATCTGCCTGGGCCGATTTTAGGTGTCTAAACGGCAATGCTGGAGCACATTTGCTGTATACAGTACTGGGTAAACATTTATGAATGATTTAAGAGTGCAGGGTGACTCGGTAAAGCACCACGGCTGCGTCGTGGAGCTCCCAGCTGTTCCCCGGACGCTTTTACACCTCAACACTATTCTTCACAATGAACTCTATAAACATACCACTTCAGTAATTTCTGAGAGCCTTCTGTAAACCTCTTGCTTCTGTTGGCGCTGAATGAGGTGTCTTGTTATCCCCAAATATACCTGTTATTTTTGCCACTCTGTATTATATCATTTGCTAAAAACACATTGTGATGCTGTGAAAGTGTTTCACTATATCTGTGAAGTTATGCTAGGTGATGATGGCTGAGAGCAGGTTGATAATTATGGGGAGGCAGTCACTACAGATATCTCACTTTATCTACGTTTAGCTGAACGCCTGATGCGCTTTAGCTGTATGCCCTTGAGGAAGAGTTCTGCTCTTGTTCTAACTGCTGGAAGGCATACGGAAAGAGGTCTGGTAACCGGCTGATTGAGAGACAATACAGTTTGGTTTCACACTCTACTAATTTGATCTGACTGTACAACATTCGGGAAAGAATCGCCTTGAGGGAAACCAGTGGGACTCCATGCTCATATTTTCTTTCTCGAAAGTACATTAGCCAGTAAAAAACACATTTTAAGTAGCCATCAACCTTGAGCTTTAAAAAGCAGTGTTGGCAGCTAAAATGTTTAATTTATTTAATCTCTAATAATTACTGTTTGTCTCAAGAATGTTTCTGCATTCTGAGTTGGTAGAGTGCTATTTAGAGCAAATCAATAAATTAGTACTCAGTTGGCTCAAGTGCTGTAGCTGTATTGAAGAGCTAGTTTTGTTTACAATATAAACACACATTCAACTGAATTACCGGTATCTTATGTTTGTAAAATGTACATTTAATAGCAATTTTTGACTAATTGATATTGCTTTAATATAAATATTAAGCCTATTAAGGTTTTTTTTTACTTGTATTTGCTGTGAAATACTCATACTGTAGAGCCGCCTGCCTCTGGCCTCTTTCTATACCTAAAGGTCAACTGTGTTTTTTTTTTTTTCTGATAAAATGGGTGTCTATTTTGGTGAGTATTTTGTATGATTAGGCTGAAGAAACTACTGGCAACTTTTGTGTTAATAGCAAAGTACAGAAAAACAGGCATTCCAGGCTATTTTCACTCACTTCTGCTTCGTTCAAACTTGCAGTTTGCGTTCAGATTCCAGTACAAATACAGATACTATTGAAGTTAACAAATAAAGATGCTAGCTTTGTATTGCACCCCTAATGAGAATTCACAAGTCCGAATATAGAGACACAAAAAGAAAAATATGCATATGTAGGATAAAATTGCCTCTGATCATAGGAATTACATGACACAATTTATCTGTTCAAAAATGTGCAGCTTAATCAAAAATTCCTATTCATCTGTTAAACTTAAATGCCAAGAATGTGCTTTTACACATACAGCATACTTGTGATCTGCTGTCATCGTGTTCATCTGACTGACAGATGGTTGTGCACCACACACAGCTCTCTTTACACTTACCGACGGTGCCAGACATGAAATCAATATATTATGAAATCAAGTATGTGAAGGCACACTACTTGTGTTGAATCCAGATGTTGCCACCCTGTGCTGATGTGATGCAGGTCTGTCTTACTGAAATAATTACAGCTCCTACAATTCTCCATTTGTTAGACAGGACGGCACTCCATCATCGTCACTTTGTCATGTTCAATCGCCATGTTCATCGAGACCACAGATAGGCTGTTTGTCAACTACTTTGATGAATGACTATGGTCATGAATGGTGCTGGATTTTCTTATAGGATCCTGAAGAATAATCCTGTACAACTCCTGGAAGTCAGGGAGATGGAGGGCAACGTTTTCATGGTGTTGTTTGACAAGAGTTTACACATGTGGTAGAAAGTCCATTCATTCTATATCGCTCTGTTTATACCCAGAAGTACCTGGAAAGAACAGCTGCAATGGCACTTCAGTTAAATATCTTAAATGCCACTTCTCTGTGTAAATAAATGGAAAGCCATTGCAGCTCCAACAGCTTTGTAGAATTCAGAAATCTATTTATAATTTGATGACTTGCTGTAGATCTGGATCATCCTACAGTTGCTGTCCTATAGTAAAAGTGACATTGGTGCACATGCAGGTTTCATATTTAATATACTATTTGCTCCTGTGGTGATGCAACCATGTAGATTAGTGCTTTCCAAGACATCTGGGTGTAGTGTGCAGAGAAAATAAACTATGGTAAGCCCTTATGAGCCATGCACGGTACTTAGCATTGCATGCAGCTGTAGCTCTGCATGAATCACCATTGTCCCTCAATAAGCAAGATTTAAACAAAAAAAAAGGAAAGTATGCAGATACGAGGGAAAAGAGTAGAAAAAATGTGTTTCTGTGAAATTCAGCATGACATTGCTAAAGTGGACCGCTGATCTGAACAGAAGGATTAAAAGGAATTTCAAACGGCTTGTGACCAAATGCCAATCGCAGAAGGTCTACGCACAACCTCAACAGAGAAAATAAAAGGAACTATATGTGGCAGAAGCCATTAAGGGAGAATGAGTTCACAACATTCCCCCATCTCCCCTAAAAGTTTACATACAAGCCATGTCACAGGCCTGATATTAGTAAGGGGCAGTAATTGTGGTATATGAGTGTAATATTTTGATGAAACGTTGTTTCAATACAACTATATTTCATCACTGTGTTTGTTTTTATTGCTACCTCCAGAAATACTGCCGTTGCTTTGCCACTTATGAGATGGACCTTTTCCACTGTTTGGCTCACAGCTCGCTCTCATATTTCCTTTTTATCACAACCACAGCTTATGACCTCAGCTCTGATTTGCGCTTCAGGGGGTCTTTAAAGAAACCTCAGTAAGCATTACTCTGTGTCAGACTGCCTGTGTCCGTCTGTGTTAATATAGCAGAGATAATATTTTCATGGCAGTACTTCTCCAAAGCAAGAGGGCAGCGTGAAAATGTAATGAACAATGATCTCTGAATTCCAAGGATTTTTCTCTTCACATTGGAGAAGGGTAATACTGATAGCTTTAATAATATCCTAGGACAGAATTCTGCATTTGATTTGTAGTGTTTATGTTCTCCTTTTAGTTTGTCAACATCTGTATGACATAGTGGTCATTGACTTGTTTTTGTGCAATCAAACACATTGCCTTGAATAAAGTGTGCACAGACATGCTGGCCGAGTCAGTGTAGTTCAGATTTTCATATAGCTTTAGTTGCTGCATTGTACAGCATCACCTGCAGCTGGTGTCACAGATTAGTTGTATGCACTTTTTATTTACTTCTTTTACATTGTGTTTCATACAGTTCTTGTTCTTCTGCAAAGTTCTGAGATAAATTAGTTTGAGACTGGATTTGTTGTGGACCTGTGGTTATTTTTCAATATTCTGATGCTAATTGTGCATGTTTAGGTCGGGTTAACCGCAGATGATCTACTGTGTGTAATTGTGGTTTGAGACTGCAGGTGGAACACATACTGTGCATGCTGCCTTCAGATAGCTGTAAATGGAGTTATTCAGCTGTTAGGTCCTGATACATGCAAGCTGATGAGGGAAATCATTTTTAGTTTACTCTGCCTTGTTTTTATTATTGCTATTGGAATGCAACTTTTTTTTTTCTGCAATTATGTGTCTCGTGGTAAAAAAAAATTAAAATATGAATGAAAGGAGGTGTGACCAGTTTGAGTGACTGTAATATCACAGAATTCAACTTTAGATAACTTGAGTTTCTCTCTCTTCCATGTTTGCTCTGTCTTGCTTGCCCACTTGTGTACACTCTTATTGTCTCTCACGCTTACTTTGTCTGTCTTTATTCATGCTTTTTTTATTAGACTAAGTAGTACGTGATGATCTTAAATGTTGTTTAAACCCCAGTAACATCAATTAAAGGAGGAGGGTCATTAAGTCAGATCAAATGACAAGCGTTTACTTATCTCCATCAATCGCAGATGTGGGTTTAACCCACTTGTCTGTGTGAAAGTAGGGGTTCACGATACTGATTCCGATACCTTAACTCTGGGTATCTGCAGATACCAGGTACCGATCCTATACCAGTGCTCTCTTTTTATTAAATGTACAATCTCTTTAGGCTTCCTCACTGCGTGGAAATCACTGGAATTATTCTTTTAGAAATGTCCCGAGCTGATTCGAGCATATCTTAATGTACCGGTACTGGCTAAAATAAACCCGACCAAATCCCTTTCTTTACTGTACTCAACTGTGTTTTGTCTTCCCCAGCCTGCTGTTGCAAAGGTGCATTCCTTTTCTCTGCTCTCTGCAGGCCTATTTCTGTACTCAGCCAAAGATTGTTTGTGAAGGGAAGAATCTCCACTCTGTAACACCGTTGTTTAGTTGCGAGTGTTTTTGTAGTACCACGACTCCAACAGAGTAAGACGTCTTCTCTCTAGCTGATCGCGTCACATGAAGCCGCATTCCCCCAGTTAAAATTTCATCCATATCATATCAATAATTTAAGCTGATCAACTTAGTAGTTTTGAACCAGGACCTCCAGTATTTGGATCGAGTAGCTTGTGAAAAATAAGATGTGCCAAATATAGCAGGTAACAGCTGTTATTTCAATGTGCTAGATACATATTAAACAACATTGCATATTCTCTGCTTTTACTGTATATACAGTATATAATTATTTTTACTATGTATACTGATCTTTGGCATAAAAAATATTTTATTATCTCATTTTCATATTGTAGTATGAGTTTGTACTGGGCAGGTGTGTCATCTAGATAAATATCAGACTCAGTACCGGCAGATGTTATTAAAGGACTCAGATTGGGATCAGGATGTCCCTACTTTTTATGTAAGGTAACACAAGACCAGAGATTGTTGTGGCACTAAAAACTGAGTTGGTGGCCCACTATGACTGATTGAATGTAATTAATAGCAGAAACATTGGGTTTTATAATGACAATAAAACTGTATTTAATGTGGATCATTCACATTATGGCAGATACCTGATCTAATTAGTCAGTTCCCTGTGTGAAAGGGGTAAACACAGAGTAACAAGTATTGTTTTGGTCCAGTGTGCATTTTTACAGAATGAAGGTAGAACTAATTATGAGCATTGGAGAAGAAGTTAAGCAGTAGGACATCTTAAAATTGAACTGTACTTCATAAGCCATTAAGTGTAGAAAGACTTCAAAAGTTATAATGGCCTCCTCTGAGTTCATGGTCAAACGTGCATCTGGTCGTAAATGTTTGATAATCTGATCAGGTGCCTTCTATATGAACCCTTTGTACTATAATCCATAATTCATACCTTCAATACTGTACTATATGTTCTGAGAGGACTGTCCACACTCATTAGAGTGAAAAGCACCTCTCCTCTCAAATCACGAAGAGGCAACTGATGCTCAGATCCCCAAACAGAGGAACAAGATATGATGCATTATTTAGGCGTATCGATCACTTTTATCGATGAGATGGCAGGGAAAAAATAGCTGCTTGTATGAAAGTCACGTTCGGCTCACGGCCCTTTTTCTGTTTGAAGTGTTTCAGCCTTTCAAGAGAACATAAGCAGATCAAAGAGTAACCAGAGCTGCTCAGATAGAGAGGGAGGTATGTGTGGGTGAATGGAGGAATTCCTCCAAAAGGGAATAGCCTCAGTCCATATCACAGTGCCAGAGGGGGAGATGTGTAGAAGCTCACTGTACTTACTTCTCATCTAACGGTCCTCTTCTCATATATCTTTGCTTAATGGCACTTTGATGGGCTTCCTTTTTTTCACCCAAATTTTAAATTTGAGCCGGCAAGTCACAGTTGTAGTTACAAACCCATTGCTGTACCACAGGGCTTGTGGGGCTTGTTTGCTGAAAGGTGGTGGCAATTCAGAGCTGAAGGGGATCTAGAAAAATTCCAGTAGGATTAGGGGGCCAATTAAAAATAAGGGGACCAAGCAATATTCTTTTAGGGGGCCCAGAATCTCTAGCTACGCACCTGAAGGCATATACTCATGGTAAGTGATTTTGGGTGCAGGCAAGTCCAGAGAAGGGATAACTAGCTGAGTTGCAGCAGAATATCAACAACATGTATGAACGTTTGCCAAGATTTGGCATATCAGGATGTTTGGCATTTAACAAATCTATACAAGACATAGTTATCCTGGAATTGTCAGTGTTTAGGCTTTTCTTCAGTAGTAAGTAAATTTTGCATTTGCACTACTAACATGTAAAAGTGGTAGAAACTGGATGTGTTATTGTGACAATAAATATACTAAAGATCAGCATCACACCAATTTGTAACCTTATTTGTGTGTTTAATTTCCTCCTGGATGCATATTATCATTATTATTATAATTTCTATCTTTATCTCAGCTGAGCTACCTCACTGCAATCTTTCCAGGAACCACCAGGTAACTGTAGTAACCCCCTGTTGGGAATCACTGCTCTAGGGCCTTTTTGTTTATGAACACAACAAGGATTAGGTATATTAGATTATATGTACTGTATAGGGCAGTTAAAATGTATTGAGGCTAATTTACTGTCTCTGTTGGTCCACTTTAAAATGTCTTAAGTCGCCACCATGTCAAAGTATATTAGCCTAGCTCTGTTATACAGATATAAAAACAAAAAAAAACATGAAATGGTTTGCCATCTATTATCTCCTACTGTAGTGTGAATCCTGCTTCATTCTTTCACATAATGTCTCATTCCTAAATGCTGGTGGAAGCTGCTCTGCCTTACATTACAACAGAGCAGCTTCATCTGAACTGATGGATTATATGTGCATCAGAAACTTGCCATGCAGTCTTTTTGACATGAACAATAATTGTGTTAATGTTAATAAGGTTACGGATATAAATGTTCTCTTTAACATCATATTCCACTGGTCTAGACATTTGACATTATACCTTTTTTTTTTTTAAATATAGTTTATTTCTCTACTTTCATTGGAACAGAGGCTGTATCTGAGATTCAGTTACACAAGAATTATCACATACTTTTATTTTTCTAATATAACAGCGCTCATTTTTATAAGCGACTGTAATAATTTATTTCTGCCTCTAATAGCCTATACGTCACTGGCATGGTGTATATTTCATTTTCCTGAAGCATGAAGGCGAATAGAAATCTTAATGATTTGCCCTTGCTAGCATAATTTTAATTATGGATTTTCCTCTACATGATCGATTTGGAGAAAGCCATAGTAATACAAGTTGTACATTCTACTGTATTAAATATTTGATATCCATTAAATTTTTATGATTAATGTTCTGGAAAGAATCAGTTTCTCTAAGCCGCTTTATTGCAGACTAAATTAGGGTTTTTACTCCCTTAGCAAAAGATATAGCCATATATTGCACCAAAGCTTTGCCTGTCATGGGAAATGGAGCAATTTCATATTGATTATAAGGGAATTTTGAATTGAGAAGAACGTCCCTCAAAAGGAAGATTTTAAAGATGTTGTATGTCTCATATGGTAGAGAATTAGATTTCACAATACAGTGTGTCATTATGTTTCTTAGTATTTAGTGCAACTGCTCTTTTATTCGTCGGTGTGTTGATGTTTAGTTTTCATTTGAGTATCACAGGCTCTGTGTGCTGAGCTTACACATGCTTGCAAGACGCTTGTGAATCCTGTCATCAGTCTGTGCAGTTTTGTACAACATAAATAGCAATCATACAAAAGAAGCAAATGTGTGTCTGGTAGGCTACAACCTTTATGAATACATCAACTCTTAAAGTTTAACTGAGATTTGAATTCTCCTCACTTTGTGTGTAAGGAAATATAAGTTATAATAGTGTTGTTGCTATTGTCTAAGCTGTGTTGCTGTGTGTTTCCCATCATGGCAAGGGTTGACCGGCTGAGACCTGGCGTTGCTAGGAGACGCACTGTCAACTACCATGCTACTGACTGGAGCAAGATGTTTTCCCCCCTTTTTAAACAAACATACATAGCGCTTGGTTATGTACGTACCCTTAGCGATTTAAAACGCCTACCCCTTTTAACATTTAACATTTGGGTGGACCCGTCATGCATTCCACTCGGATAGTGGACGCTAGCAAGCTAACTTGTGTCCTCTTGGAAAGTGGAGCTAATTAGTTCAGCTTGCTAATGTTAGCACTGATTCCAACCAGACGTTACTTTTCCTTCATGTCATTTCAGCACCTGCTAACCTAGAAAGGACGGGGTAACGCTAGCATTAGCTGTCTCTCTTCCACAAGTCAAGTGGTGGTGCAGGGCTGACGACGTTTAATTTATATTATTCATATTTTTGACCAAATAAGTCAAAACACCAATGATATATACAGTATACTGATTTCTTGGCAAAAATACATTTTATATTCATTTTTTCTTAATTATCTCAGAAAGACAAACAAAATAAAGTACATTTTCATTTTTTTCCAGATCAAATAATATAAAAACCTGGTCTTCTCAATGTCCACCCTCATTGTTCAGTTACTATTGTTACTGTTCTTTCATGCCACATTTTCTTTAACAATTCATATTCATCACAATATAGTGTACGACTCCCTAAGCCTTACCATCAATAGTACGGGATGTTCCCGGGGGTGTATGTTTGTATCCTTTTTTTATGCTATTCACTATATATATGACAAATGTTTAAGCATCACCGGAGAGATAATGATGTAATAAAACAAGCTAGAATCACCCCAGCTTCCAAAATCATATTTCATCCACTGAGCAGGTACAGTGCCGCATATAGTCCAATCTTTAACCAAGTATACTGATTGTGTATCTGATCAGAGGGGACCGCAGCGCCTTCCTATCTCTGAACATGGTGTTGGAGGGCAACACTGTTCATGAGGCGATATGGGAAGAGGCAACAACAGGAGAGTAATGAGCCACCAAACCCTGACGCCTGAGTTTTGTAAATCCTAATGATTCTGGCTCCATTTCAAAGGAGAAAGGCCCACCTGAAGCCAACTTTCATTTCCCACTATAGAATAGTGTGAATCTCATCTCCTAAAAAAATTACAGGTATCACACTCTGCACTGACCGCCTTACACACCTTCTCTGTCAATCAAAATGCAGCAGGAAAATCCCACATTATTCCCAACAGAAGAGGTAGTGTGTCCTACAGGTTCAGGGCTGTAGCTAAAAAAGTCTATCAGGGAGATAAAATCTAATTCGCCACATTTCTTTGATAAGTAGTCTCAAATGTCATATTCCACAATTTGCATGTTCAGTACCATGTGAGTTGAGGAAGTAAGACAAGATTCTACACAGCTCTAGTCATTAAACCACTGTCACATACGGGTAATGCAATCAAAGTGAACAGTTCTTAAATTAGTCTTTGAAGTGTTCACATCTTTGTGCTTTGTAGCTGTCTCACTTATATGACTGTTCTACTGGGAACAGCTTTGGCACGTCGCTCTCATTTTGGGATTGCTGCAACACATTTGACGTGGAGGTATAATTCTCAATGTCACTGAGTTCTCAGTGGTCTGACGAGCACAGGCAGCGGAGCAAAAATGCTGTTTTCTTTCTCCTGTTGCGCTCCCCTTTTGTTGTTGACCTTGGCCCTCATTGCAGACAAGCCACAGTAAAAAGGTTTATCCCTCTCAATCACAGCTCTCAATATGAGTAAAATAACCAGAACACTTTGTGCAAACCCCAACGTATATCACACGACAGCAGTCTTTTTGTATCTGCAAATCGGAGAAAAACTGAACTGATCCACAGAAGGTTGTTTCTGCCACAACAAGAAAAGGAAATAAGGAGTGTTTCTTGAGGGGAGTAATTGTCACTTCATCTTTAGCCCTCTGCATCTCTGACAAAATATTTATCTCGCAGTGGCACAAGCAGTATTGTGGGCTGGGGTATAGACATAAATTGCATTTTTATGTCGTTCTATTGAAAGGGGTGGGTAGGGACTAAAATGCTATTTCAGAAAATCTTACTCTGCTACATTTACTGCTTACTTGGGATTTCTCTCCAGTTCAGCCTCTTAATATTACTCCCATATGACACCCTCCATGCAACATTCTCCTATCTGCAAGTTCATTATCATCAATAAGTCAAGTATATTCTATCTTTCATCATCATATCATGCATTTCAACCACAGCACCTTTTTTTGCAATGTAAACCAATTTATTTCTCCCCTCTATTGCAGAAAGTATTAAACAATGCCCTAAGAGTAGAGGCTGTCTGAATGGGAATGATTTATTACAAAGAGAGAAGTCTGTGCGTTGGTTTGCAGAGCTCTGCAGTGTAAAATAACCTCATTTATATTCTATATTGCTCAGGCTGCCTCACTTAATATTCCTGTCAGCACTCTTATGCCATGCCTTCTGTTGGCTTCGCCTGGAATAAAGCCACTACCTTTGAAAAGTGTACAAACAATATTAAACACGTTTCATCACGTCAGTGCAATGCAGCAGGAACACCGTTAATACAAAACAACGGGGTCAAGTGAGCCACTGAGCTCATTGTGTGACGATAGATTTGCATCATTGTGCTGCAGGCATCAGGATCATTAAAAATAAGATATGTGACAGAATGTCACCTGCCACTGTGCTTGCCTGTATGTACCTTCAGAGGATCTCAGAGCGCACGAGAAGTAAACATAATCATAAGTAAATGAGGTGATGACACCACTTATTATGTAACCCCAACTTGACACTTCTTGTCCTGTAATGAGAAGCATTCAGATTCTGTAAATACTACATCGCATTGGATCTCAACTAGTTGCAGTCTTTAAAAAGATCTAGTACCATCTTTCAGTATGACTTAGTAAATTACTCAGGAAATTATTAGTAAAAGTAGTCAGTCCATTGGAAACATAAACCATAGCCTCATAGTCTGCAGAAAAAAATTCAACACTACCAGATAATGTCTTCTATTCACATTTGTGTTCTGTAAAAACTTCATGCCATGTTAAGTTATTAGTAATGGTTTTTAAAAGAATTAACAACAGACATATCATATCCCAACATGCATTTCTCTGTCTTTCATCACAATATATTAATTAAATACTTTTGTACTGCAGTCTGGTTTTCGCCATGCATCTTCTCTTCACACCACCATACAGAATAATCTCATGTTTTCTCCCCTTGTCATCATTCTTCTTCTTTAATTAGCTAAGTCAGATTGGGCTAATTGCTCTTTATGAACTACAAGACTGTCTTTGAGTGCCCCCCCTCCCACAACATCATCTCCCACTTCCACACAAATGGGTAATTATGACCACAGCTAAATGGCAGAAGAATTGATTTACTATGGCTAAGAAGATGTGAAGAAGCATTACCATGAAATATGCCAGTGTTTTGCTGGAATATGTTTATTAAAATGATTTAACCTTTTATTTTTTTCTAAAGTTACAACCGTGAAACACTATCTTGAAACACATTAATGGTTTGGTCAAAAAATATGAAATAAGTGTATAGAAGCAACAATACAGACAAAATCTCATAGCAGGTAAGAGCAAACTTGCAAATTGACTTAACAAATGCTGAAAGATCAAGGCCTTAGCTAAACAGAGCATTGACAGCTTCATATTGAGTCTGGCTCATGAGTTTTAGAAATAATTAAAAAACTACCATGAGTGGTCAGCCCTTTTCATTTTAAAATCATTTAGTAATTAACTTCAAGAGGCTGTACTGTGTATGGAATCCTTTTAGTCTATTTCAGCTGAGACCTTGGGCGCAGATTGGAAAAACAGTTCCTGTAACTGTACAGAGAACAGAAATGAGAGTATTCATCAACAGTTCAACTAAGACATATTTTTACCTTATAGACCACAGCTATGTAATCTTCAGAACAAAATTCAATAAGGCACTATAAAGCTTCTATACCACTATTAAGCTTTACGAAGCTCTATTGAGCTCAAATCAGACGTCTTTTATTCAGGCATACATGTCATCTAATAAATGAAGTGAAGGTTGTTAGTTCCCAGCATTTATTATGTATGGTTATCAATAGTCGTTGACGGTGTGACCTTTTCTTTCCACTCAACATAAAGACTCCACTCACCCATGGTCCACCCACATAAATGTTTGCATTTACTTTGACTGATTAGGCCTCATCTGAGGACTGTGTGGGTGTGCTTGATTGATATCTATCTGACTTTCCTATTCATTATGTTGCACTTAAAGTTGGAGAGGTTCCAACTCCACCTAACTTC
The DNA here is from genome assembly GCA_005408345.1 of Macquaria australasica. Lineage (NCBI taxonomy): Eukaryota > Metazoa > Chordata > Actinopteri > Centrarchiformes > Percichthyidae > Macquaria > Macquaria australasica. The sequence continues at coordinate 82,403 of SEMN01001085.1, forward strand.
AAGTCTAATTAGCCTGAATAAGTGAAAACACCTGTGTGGCTATCCATGGCCTTTCAATATTCCCCCTTTTACACGTGGCATTAACATGCAATCTGTATCTGGATATTCTATCTGGATAGGAAGGAAGATCACACGTTAATACAAGGTGCAAATGCAAGCAAAACGTCATTGGAATTGGATCGTCCAGACCACATGAGGAGGTGGTCTGACTGGTATTGTGAGCATGGCCACATTCTTAAGACAAAAATCCATCCAGCAAGTTGAGTTGAAGTCTTGCTAGATACAAGTAGTAGCAGTAGCTAGCAAGTCTTCCCTTGCACAAAGTGATTTAAAAATTATGCCCATCCATAGCATTGCTTCTGTTGACCAGAGGCCTGTACTACGAAGCAAGTTCAACATACCCAGGATATCTTTTTGTTACCTGGATTCACTAAGCCTAACAACTGCGATCACGCTAAGCAGTCACACGACGCTGGTTATCAACTTGGTAAATCAACCCAGGGTTTCCCAATCTAGCCATGAGTGCGTTCAGATAAACGGGGTGGTGTTTGCAGCATATGACCAATCACAAACATGACAGGTGTACTGGCAGCAGAGCGGCATACTTTACAAACGAAGAGCAAACTATAATATAAGAGAAATACGAAGAAGTTAAACACATCATCCAGGCTAAAAGCAGCACAGCTGCAGCTGCTCAATGCAGGAAGAACAGCTGGCATCCTAATCCCAGTGCAGGTAGAATGGAGATAATGAGAACACTTATAAATACCAGGTGTCCAGTGTATCAGGATACAGATTATTATTATGTTTATACCAGGTGTAAAAGGGTAAATTCAACTACTGTACCAAGTTTGTCAGAAGTGGCAGGGTGATTATGTCTAAACTGTAAATTATGTCACACCCACCACCACACCCTGTGTTGGACCACCAAATTATTGTAGTTCTTCTTTGCTGCATGAACAATCCATACATTTTTTTCAATATGCTGCTACCAGGCAATCAAGACAGAAAACCTTTAGAAGTGCAACCTCAATACTCTACTGAAGAAATACTACCTTTCAATGAAGTTTTATGGAACTGGCAGGACGAATTTATAGCACTAGCAGATGTATGCATTAGGCTTACTTTTTTTGCAAAAAACAAATAAAAAGCTGTTGCTTAAAACATCATTTGCATGTTGTTTAACGTTTATGAACTAAAGCTTGGTTAGGTCACAGGAGTTATTGGACTACGTTGCACTTAAACAAAGGTGAAATGTTCCTGCGAATGGAACTAGCAATACATTTAAATGACATGAAATGTTTTCTGAAAGAGGTGGTGAAAGACGGCTCCTGTGTTGATCTGCTTGCCAGGCGATGTTTCCTGAGAGAGGCAGCTGGGCCACCAGCAGTACAATGCCACACCTTTGGGCAGCACAAGAGACTTTTATTCATCCACACACTTTACAGAAGCCACTCAAGACAAGCAAAAAAGAAGTATGCAGCCATTAAAAGCTGGTCGATTCTCAGTTCCTGCCCTCTTCAGAATGTGTTCAAGAAGGCCAAACCAAGCGCATGATTTTTGTTCAGGCCTTTGGTAGAGATCTCTTATGGAAGGAAACAAAAGGCGCAATACAGTAACCAGTTTGCTCCCCCCTTTCCACAACACTCCTCAGAGTGGTCTCACAGTTAGCATCATAATAAAGTCTTTTTAATTGACATAGATAAGGATATGAGGAGAAAACCAAGTGCCCAAGGGAAAGGTTTTGTGTTTGCCTGGACCTGATGCAGTGAATGTGTTCTGTTAATCAGATGTGAACACATGGCTGATGAGTAGGGGCCCTCTGCTAATTGGCAGTGTTTGTCTGCTGGTGGTTGTGTTCCTTCAAGGACCCAGCAGCCTCCTATTGGTATTCAGGGTACTGCTTTGTGCTCCCAGTAGTGACGCCACACCATTAGGGAGAGGGACCCGGGACCCTTCCATTCACTTAACAAGGGAGACTGTCTCTCAGCGCTGAGCAGGACTCGACCCCTCCACCACGTGTCAAACATCCCTGGAGCACACCTTTTTCAGAACTGATGGCTGCAGATGTATTTCCAGCTGAATGCTACTAACAGATATAATTGGTTGAGTTGTTGCAAAAATTGTAACTGACATCATTTTCTAACAGTGCAGCAAAGGTTTTCATCATTGTAAATGATTTAATCTGTTTTTATCTGTAATTGGCTACTTTGGGTACCATAGATATAGCAGCACTTTGAATGCTTTTGATCCATGATTAAACTTTTATAGGAAAGTAGATATAATCAGATTTCAGTTTATTATTATCATTATTATTATTTACTTTATCTCATCACTTTAATTTGAGTGAGATGTTGCCTTTCAAAAAAAAAAAAATCAAAACTGGCTCAAAAGTCTCTCGGATATGGTGCTACATAAAATACTTAACAGGAATTTCAAATCTAATAGATATAGAGATATACTGTTCATTAGTTGCCAAAGCAGTAGGGAGCAGCACAATAACAGAATCAGAGGGTAGGCCTAACACAGCTAACACTTCAGGCCCAAAAATTACTAAAAAAGGTACTTCATAATTAAAGGAAGATCATTAAAGCTCATTCAAACCCCTGATCTCTGCAGCTGGGAAAATCTGTTCTTTCTTTTCATTTCTGAGAAATGTGTAAAGAATGTCTGTAATGCTCTACCAAACTAATGAAAAAACCCTGCCATTAAAAATGACGAACTAACCCTAAAACACATACAGACAAATTAAAGGAAAAACCTGAATAAATGAGTGGAGAAACATAACAAATGCAGATACTTCCACACAGGGCCAGAGAGTTCACTGAACAGATTTAGTATGAAAATGAAGTGAATCATTTGCTATGGCCTTCACAGTTGCCAGATCTTAAACCAACTGAACACTATTGGGAGATTTTGGAACAAGACAGCGATCTCTACTTTGAAAGAATAGTGTCTCATTCCATTCAGTGCAGAGACTTGAAGCTCTTGTTTCTCACAGCTCATAAAAAGAAAGCTAGAAAGAAAAATGCTAAAGGTAAATATAAGTCGCTGTCTCTTGAATGATTCATTATTGCATCGTCAGCTCTAGTATTTGTTACTCACTGATATTAATTAGACAGCCTTGGCTCCTTTGCTTCGAAAGCAATTTCCTGTCGTGTTCACAAATTAAGATTGGTCTGCCCGAGAACATACTAATTACATAAGAGAAATCTATTTTGCAGTAAGTTACTCTCATATCATTCTGTATTGTCAGAGTCCTCTGTTATTGTTTTGAGAATCATTTATGATACAGTAATGTAACATGTCGCATGATGAAGCATAATGTGCAAGAGATACATTTGCTCCCACTTCATTTGTTAGCATATGCTGCCAATTATGCTTGTTACTTAATTAAAATATGTTGTTTGTTTTTAGCAGGTTCCTTCCTCATATCACAGCGCAGTTTAATATTCGACATTCAGATTCAGGAAAGGACAACATTGTCTAACCTTTGACTTCCATTAGCTAAAATCCTGCCCCCCAAGAGATCTCAAATGCCCAAAGAGTTTTACTTTAACTTCACTGCAGGATTTCTGCTAAAACGTTATCCCTTTTTGACCTTAAGATTGCTATTAATATGTATATTTTGAAATTGAAGTTCAGTTCTGAAGCCGTTTCCATAAAGGTCAGGTCTTTTATGACAATTAAGAGGAAGGTAGAGGTTTGTGATGGAAAGAGGAAAAACATGCTCTCTTTCAGATGGAATCTAGAGGGTAAATGTTAGTAGTTGTAGTTAGATTTTGTTTTATGCCAATACCCCCGGTCATAAGGCAAGAAGGATCGTCAAAGCAGTCGTAACGGGAGAATTTGTGTGTGCATGTCAGTCCTGTGCAGATTCTGTGCACTGACTGGATTGTTATGACCTTTAGATCCACCAATTTGTGCATTTGTTAATGTATAATGGATGGTTGCCTAATTAATTAGCATTCTGGGACTGGATACACTAGAAAACCTCTATTGCCACTTCGACGATCTTCAATCTTCTAAACACTAGTTGCTTTGTCCACAGAAAGCTATAATTGCAAACGTTACATATTTTTGATATGAAGCTGATTTATTACCATTAAAACATTAATTGCATTCTAATTACATTTCAGATTGATTGAAATAAAACCGAGTGAGCTGAATACACACATTACATTTACATTTAAGGCATGTAACTGACACAGAAAGAAAAAGAAAATCATGTTCTTTGTGATAAAGTATTTTCATCCCAGAGGTCATATAACAACACAGCACACGCTGTGCTCCGTTTTTCACCTCTGCACCACTGCCTCATCATTCTGTCATGTAGTATGGGAGCTGTCAACAGTAACACCCTCTACTAGTTGGGTGTCAAGGATGGATGGCACAGCCTGCACAGCCTCTTCATTTAACCCAGAGTTTTACTCTACAGCCGCGTTAGGTAAATGGAATGAGGCCGGCTGCTGCATGGTGGAGCCATGTTTGATTTGTCTAACACATGCTGCCGAGATGGGCCGAAAATGGGATTAGCTCTAGGTTTAAGAAAGTGTTGACTGTTCTTTCCTGAAAATCAACAGTTTTGGTTGTTTGATTAAACAGCTTACAATGCGATGACCTGTGTTTACGTTCATTGCCGTCACAGGAAGTAGTGTGACTTTGTTATAAAAGGTGGAGACCGTCCTCCCCAAGAATGCAGCAGCTTATTACGACCCATATTTATGTTTATTGTTAGGCGGCGACATATAAAGAGTGTGTAATGATTTGAATCCGAACCATGATCTTTTCCTAAACCTAACCAAGTAGTTTTGGTGCCTAGGGTTGAGGGCTGGTGCAGCAATTACAGATTGAGGCTTTAATGAATTCACTGGGGCAACGAATTTCAAGAGTACAGGTGGAGGTTTTAGTTAAACTAGGCTTATTTTTGACAGCACTGATGTGTATATTTTACACTTTCAGAGAAGCAGTTATTGCCTTAAAACATGATATATTTGTGGAATGAGTGAGATCTGCTTTGTTTTGTTACATTTCTCATGGGAAGAATCAATGGGAAAAAAACAGGAGCTACATCTATTGCATAATCTAGCACTTTGGAAAGGACTCTGGGATTGTGGGTAATTGCTTCAATACTCTTTGCAAAGTACATTTTGATTCAAGTTTTTCAATACTTTAATTTGACAGACACTAGGCTTCAAACTGTTTTACTGTAAAGGAAAATTATTTTTTCTTTTGCTACAACCTAGGTCTTGTTTTTGTAGTTTTGCCTGTCATTCCTACTGATTATGAAAGCATTTTACTCACCAGCTTCATTGTTGGATTCAGGAAAGGTGGGAACAAAGCATTTTTTTCCCATTAAGGCATAAACATTCTCAAAGCAAATATAGTGGTTTGAGTTTCCTTTATGTTTATATGGTGCAATCTGTCATCAAAGTGTTGGTACAAATATTATAGCTGTTTATTGTAGCTTCAATATCTGAGAAAGGCTCAAATTTCAAGGAGGTGAAAGCTTTACAGAAATTGGCAGCAATGGAAATGTGTTAAAGATGATTTATCACAGTTTTCACCCAAATCAAGAAAAAGAATCTCACAGGTTAATACTTTAGATTTAGAAGATGTGAGACCCAGAAAAATGTCCCTCCTGAGGGGTTTCTCTCATTTTTCTTTTGTTGTGAGGACATCCATTCCTCATAAGAAATACAGCATACACACATATACCGTATGTCCATGTTCACACACGCCTACACACATACACAAACAGATCCATCAAATACTGTGTACATCCCTGTTTGCTTTCAAATAAAAAGCAGGACCAAAGCAAATTAAGGGATAGCTGGGTGAGCTTTACAGTTCCCCGCTCTCGTAGAAACTCTTATTATTATACAATACGAGTAGATCGTGTTGAGCTGAGTTGTTTTGATATCTTCAGCATATATTGATGCGTAGTTGTGATCAGAGGTTAAATGTCTTTTACACACAGGGAGCAGTTATATGCAAACTCATCAGCAGCAATCTGGGAGGTGTGACAGGAAGTCAGCAAAGTTTGTGCACTCATCACAACCATCCTGTGATCGCACACTTATTTTGTGTAAAGCTCGGGTTATTTTCTCCTCTCTCCTCATTTTCTCTTCAGGCATTTGAATGCAAACTCCCAGCTGAGATCAATCACTCCTGATAAACCAGGACCATACAGACAAAAGTTTCAAAGGAGCAAAGGAGATCTTATATTTTAAACATTATTATACATAATGCACATGGATCATGCATTTTTAAACACTCATTCCCAATACATGGCTATGGTGCTGTGTAGCAATGTGCTCCCCATATAAAACTACTAGGTACTGCCTTTAGGTTTTGCACAACTCACACATTGTGTCGAAATAATAAGCAATGATACACAAAGGGAAAGAAGACAGAGAGATGAAGGAAAGACAGTAAACAATTTGATATCTTTAGAGCGCTACTGGGAACACTCTCCTTGTTGTCTTTGGTCTGCATTGCCATTTCCATTATGGCTGGGTTCAGAGAAGATTTTGACACTGGGTAGAAAAGGGAAAATGAGAGAGAAAACTCACACATCCTCAGGGTAGATGTTGATTTGAAAGGAGAAACAAAAGAATAATACCCTTTGATGTGAAAAATAAAACCAACCGCTTCGCAGCTTTGATGGGCGAATGTCAGGAAACAGCCGTCTAATTGGTGTTGTAATCTCTGAGGAAGTGAGGGCAAAGGGAAAAACGACGCTTCGACGCCTGCGTCCCCTGATTGGACAGATGATGGGGTTAAAGTAGGTACGAGCTAGATACTAAACATTTAGCATCGCGTTTTCACTGCCACGCACCCACAGGCGTGGTTGGAGAGTCATAAAACATCAGTAGTGAATCAACCACTGGACTCTGATAATAATAACTGTTGATAGCATCAGGAAGCTGATACTAATAAGGACTGATACTGAGAGTTTTAGCCACTAAACTGTTTGCATTACTACCCTCCATAAACAATTTGGTGTCCAACTTTTTTGAGTCTTTCAAACCTGTCCAGTGAATTAGTAAAACAGCGAGTGTAATGCACCCACAACATCTTAAAAGCAAAAACAGGAAACTACTACTAGTTCCCTGGTAATGACCAGAGAGAGAGACAGTAAAGCAATAAAGTAGTACAGCTTGTACTGCTTTATGGGCATCATCTGTACTGCTGGAAAATGTTTTAGACCAATAAAACTGCTTGGCAGAAAGTACCCCATTATGTAATTCAATCTTAATCCCACATCTGCAATAGATGGTGTAGGCGTGGTCTGCAAGCTGTTCACTTCTATGCAAAGACATAAATTTTTTTAAAACATGGCTGATCGTTATTGAAAATGTTGTCAATGGGTGAGGCCAGCTTAAGCTAAAGGTATTTGAGAGCTGGTCATTTTTAGTTTATGTAATTTGTTGCTGTATCCATAAGAAAGTGAGATTGATGTTAATATGAGAGCAGCTTTTTGTATGTGCCCCAGCCTAATTACTTGTAGGAATTATTTCTATTGTGGAACCAGTTCTTTATAACTTTAGCACAACCCCGCCTTTATGATCTAAATGTCTTGCTATGCAGACTTTTCATACTAAATATGGAGCTCATCCATGTAACTGCCAATAGCTGAAATTATTTCCAGGTTTTCACAAACAGCAGTATGAGACAACAGCATCTCTCGGTACCCAATGTGAGAAAACAGGATGAGCTTGCAGAACTGGCTCTCAGCGAGGAGAAGAAGAGGCTTTGCTGATTTTTCTTACACTGCAACAATACAGATATCCATAGTAATTAAGTAAGTCCAATAAAAACATTGATAGTACAGTAATGAAATAAGCTGTGTTACGATTGAGGCCTCAGAGTCTTGGAGAAAGCTACTGTAATTGAGGAGCAGTTGTGTTATCCCAAGCTCCATTAAAATTTCATCACCCTTGCACATTTTCCATGAATGGCATTATTCAAATTATGCTAAATCACATCAGCTTGCCTGCTTTGCAATGCAACGTTGCCCATTACAATGACCGAGGCAAGATTCCCAAAGTCTAGAAAGGGTCTGCATGTGATTTAACAGCATGCTTCATATTCTAAACAGATGCTGAAAAGCTACTGAGTATTGGCCGTTGGCCTCTGAATGTTTGGAATACTGAGGAATATTGAAACCAGCACAGTTGAGACAAACCTTTGCTTTCTCAAACAAATACAGCACACATGGTTTTGAAATAAAGATGAAAAGTGTAAACTGAATTAGCTCGGGAGGCAGCTAGGCCTCTGTTATTTTCTGCATAAATATTCTGTGGACATATTTATTACATGTATCATCATAGGTATTTTGTGCTCCATATTGTTCATAATGTTGGAATTTAAAATTATTTCACTGCTACATTCATTACAAGTGACTGAATAACATTGTTGGCTAAATATCTGAAAGTAAATCTATGCAAGGAATGCATGTACCTCCCTTTTCTTATTACATACATGGGACGATGTTTAATTCAAAACCAGCAGCATGTAGATCACACTGCACACAACACATCCGAAAAAGTCCAACACAGCTTGACACTGATTTGTTATTGCATGTAACTCAGTTTGCAGTAAAATATTCATCAGGTGGTGGGAGCGCCTACTCTCCTGCCCATAATAAGTCACCCGCTAACACACTGAGTGTTGCCTGTCTTAACCTAGGCCAAGGGAACATCATTATGATTATAGCAGTGATTCCATGATACCTGGCTGTTAATAATACATGATAAATAGCTGGATGAATGGAACAAAGCAGTGTGTAATATTAGGTGACCTTGTGTTATTAGCACTGAGAGGAACCATTAGTGGGTTGCCATAACCTGCCTTAATGAGGTCTCCCTGCTCTGGGAGTGAAAGGGACCATTGGTGCATACGATAAAGCGGGAACAGGAGTTGAGGTTGGAGAACATACACAGTGGTGTGTGGTCGCTATGTTTCAGCTGCGTACTGGTGTGTCTGTCTATTGAGGGAGTGCTTCATCTTCATGACCTTGCTACTCTTTGTCCGTGAGTTAGTTATTTATTTATTTATATGAAGAATTTTGGTTCATAGCAAGATTTTCATCTTTTGCTCTAAAATAACTGCTCAAATGTCTACTCTTTCTATGTTTCTGCTGCTGCCAGACATGCTGAAATGCCCTGCTTGTGGCTTTCCACTAGCTGTGTTCACAGTTTGATACGTCAGTAGCAGTTGTTTTTCTGCAAGTAGATGCATATGATCTAGTGGTGTAAATTAACCGCTACACATCTGGAAATCAATTTAAGAGTAAGAGATATTAGATTAATTTATATACAGGTAGGCCTATATACATTGTATGTACAGAAATATCTCAAGAAATAACAAAGAACAAATGCCATTGTGTTTGCTAAGTTTCTTTATTCCAACAACAGAGGTGACTACTTAATGTAGTGTGATGAATCTGCAGACTACCTAGTAAGTCAGAACTGTTCACTATTTACTGTTATCAATCAATATTTCCTCTTTCTTTATTTAGTGTTGTATTGAACCCCAAACCTCCAGAATGGCAGTCAGAAGACTTCTATTATTTCTGTGTGCGTGCACATGTTCACATGTTAAATTGTGTTGTAAGCAGGTCATTGAATAACCATACAGTCACCAAAATATAGCCAGAGTTTTTAAAAGGAGCAGATCCGTTTGAACTGACTTACACTTGGATTTTATGTCCCCCAAACATCCAGACGTTGTTGTATTTCCAGCTGCATGAGGACACTGATCGCCACAGTTGCTCTTGTGATGAGCACAGCTCAATTCTTGTCTGGCACAGTGGAACAAAATATTCCTCTTACTGCACCACTCAACACTACAGCTCTGTCAGCATGTCACCATTCTCTCAAGTCTAACAAAACAATTAATGTATGTGTCAATCACACATTAAAGTCAATGCCCAGTCTAGATACAGTGGTAGTCAACATGTAGTAATGTTTCCACATTGTGACCTAGAAATTAGAAGCAGTGGAACAAAGGAAACAAAAAGGAAGGTAAAGAAACATCAGAGAAGTCTTGACGAGGGATTGATGACATTTCATGAGTTGATGCTAAGACCACCAACACTAGCACCTAGATACTTGCAAATTTTAACATTTGAGTTTCCTATTGCTTTGAAACAGGGTGCATGTGAGCTTAACAAAGCAGTTCATGCTGGCTAAATGACGTAATGTTTTAAATATACAGAGCCATAAAGCTAATTAAGCGAGTCAAATTAATTACAAGTAGTGTAGCTGCTTGTAAAAGCTCTCTCTAAATGAGGGGAGAGGTTGTGGGAGGACTTTTACTGTGGAAAAATGGAAAATGGGTGGGGCTGGGGGGGGGGCTGAAGGATGAACCTCAAACCATGGACCAAGTACTAGACCCATCAGCACATTAGACAGATGGCTGGCAGAGTGTGCAGATAGATGAATTACGTGGACGTGTGTGTATGAGCATTCATGTACATATGTATATGAGTGGACACACAAGGTATGTGTGAGCAGTTGTGTGACTGAACATGATCAACACTACAGCTGCAACCATAGGGTTTGTGGTGCTGTTTGTGCTACACACCCACATATAGAACGTTAACAGAGAATAGTGGTGTCGTCTAGAGTCGGCGCCTATTTGCTACTGTCTTTATCTAGTTTCTATTTCCCATAATCATTTTGCAATGCATGCCCCATTTATTCATTTTTTGTCACTTTCAAAGACAAAATTTACTGTGTGAAACCATAGCTGGAAATTAAGTGCCGTCTCGCTCAACAAAAACAGTCTGAATAAGAAGACATGGACGTGACAAGTTTGCAAGGTGACATGTTGAGGTATTATTATTGTTATTGTTTGAGGTATTATTTTCTGGCAGAGACTTCCTGTTTCCTCCCGTGGGTGTCAGGTGATTGACAGTAAGCACAGCATAGAATAATGTGCCCACTGAGATGAAAACACAAAACTCAGCCACAAAGAAAAGACAACAAAACAGACACTTAACCAAATTTAAAGCATCATATTTACCATGATAAATTATCCAGACTGGGCAGTTTCCAAGTCATGTGGGAGTTTCTCTTTGTAGTGTACAAAAAAATGAATGGCATTGAATAAATTAATATGTTGCAAGGATGAAGCTTGAAATAATTTGAAGGTGTTATCTGCAATAACCTACAGAAGCACTGGTATTACCTTTTATGAATGTAATATTTTTCCAGTTCTCAGAGTGAATCACTGTTTCACTATGGAGAGAGGACTTAAACAGTAATGACTGGTATTGCAGGCCAGAAGATGGACATGGTTTCCACAGGGATCATCTGAATCAGAAAAGCAGAAGAGGCAGGAACATTACTTGTCAGTCATGTGCCGGAGCCTCATTACACTCGCACATCACCAAACCAGAGACTCTCTCAAGTGTTTATTACACTGGGCTTCGGGGAGAAATCGATCTAAAATGACAGCTTTCTGTGGAGAGTGAAGTTGACCTGTACACAGTGACGTCTTAGTGACTGGTCTACCTGAAGTCACTGTGTTCAGGTGTCCGGGCAGTGATCCTATCACAGGCTATGTCATGTGGTTATATTATGGCTTCCATTGGTTGCATTTTTACAAGAAAGGAGAGGAAGATTGAGGAGATAGGAAGGTTTAAAACATGTGAACATTCACAGAGTTACAGGAAGGAAGAGATCTACCAAGGCTAAAAAACAAAACGTGTACATATATAATGTTGTATTTCTCACTTCTGCTGTATGCATCCCTGACAGGGATCGGGAGAAAACGCATATAGTTGTAAGAGAATGCTAAAAAGCAGAGACATGGGAACAGAGACTGAAAGGGAATGATTCTCTATGCTGTTGAAGCTATCAAAGAAATCATTGGTTACTGACAGGAAATAAAGTACCTGATTCAAAAATACTACATAGCTATTGGACCTTCACAGTGATTATTTTGACTATTCTATGAGCAAATATCTTTAGAAAGGGCTAATGATTTCAATAGATAATTGACAGTCTTGACACAAAAGATACAGCACGTGCTTGAAATGGCAATCATTGCCCCTCCTTGATTCAGAATACTGAATACTACATTTTGAAAGTCTTTAAAATATACTGTAGCTCCCAGCTGGATAAAGAAATGAGCAACTGCACAAAGCAACACTTCCTAGTATGTTGTACTGTTGTGGGTCTGTGGGGAACCCAGGGCATAGCACAGCTGTTAAGTACTTTTAGCCGAGCTATTGTTCAGTGAAACAAAACAGCCCATTCAGCTTGGCTGGTTTCCAGAGCACTCCTATAGCGGCCAAATGTTTATCATTGTTTTGACACTGCATAGGATAGGACAGCATGGGGTATGCCTATAGATAGCGGTGTGTGTGTGTGGGGGGGGGGGTGTTGTACAACGCTCCAGAAACAAATGAGTGCTATATTGTAACAGACTATTTACCATACTCTCTTTGACACTTCCTTGTAACATACATCCTTATTTTTTCCCCTGTGTAATTCTTCTTGGGGGTGGAGTAGAAGTGTAGGGGCATGCAGTAAAATTAGGTCTTTTAAAATCGCAGGTGTCTTAGTGTACTAACAAAACACATGTTTTCATTTTTATTTTTTTTATTTTTGTAGTGATCTCTCTGCTGTCTCTAATGATTGGAGTTCCCTTCGCCCTTGAATCTTCCAGAATTGAGTCAGTCTTTGGCGTAACAGTAGAGGACAGAAATGAAAGGTGTTACATTATCTGTTCTGACTGCAGTCCGATAACTGCTGCTGCACTGATTGTGCTGCCTCTCTCCTTACCCATTTAATCCCTTCATTCTGGCAGTGTGCACAGCCAGGACAGTTCTGCTTTATTCTAATTGCATACTTTCGATTAAAAAAGCTTGTTTTCCTTGATTACTTTGATGTTGAAATGGGAGCAGGGGAGCAATTCACATTCATTCGGCGGTATGTTTCCCCCCCCCGCTCTTTTGTGCTAACAGCAGAATTCCTATTTATATATTGGCAGTGGAACTAAATTACTGCAAACATCTCTGTGGGCCAGCCAGGCATAACAGATTGGCAGGGTCCTGTATTATGTCAGTGCCCCCTGCTGGCCACCAGAGGAAATACACTTGTTCATTCCAGGCACGTATGGCATCAGGGGCTGTTAGAAACACAGTGGAATGGGCTCCTAGATTCTTTGCTGGGCTGCTGGAATATTTGCTAAATGAATCCCTCATGACTGGGATTCCTCTGCCAGTGTACTGCCATGTGCACATACCAGGAATGAATCCAATTTACCTCCACATGATCGGCATTTAGCTTACACAGCTTTCTAGGAGAACGTACTGCGAGTCCAGCAGGCTTCATGTCCAGGATCACTAACATTACATGCATTTGCAAGCATGAAGTGCTTTTTTAATTTTTTTTAATTTTTTTATAGTATTCCTGTGACGATGCGAAGATCATAAAGGGCTAAAAAATCTGACCAAATAGAAGTAGAGGATATGGGTGAGATATGAATCAAAGGGGAGGGACTGACACCTTTTTAAAGAGATGAGTATTCAACAGAAAGAAGGTACCCCGAGAAATATCTTCCAGGGGAGGAGGGGTGAATGGGGATGAAGATAAAGGAGTGACAATTCCTTATCTGTGTTTTGATGCTAAGTGCTACATGCTACATTATACACTTTAGTACAGAAGGGCTTAGGGCTCAACTGTCCATACAGCAGAAAGCCTGATCAGCTGTGTATCATTCATGCCCTTCATTGATGTTAACCCACCAGAGTACAGGGGCAGGTTTGCGACTAAAGGCGTGGGTTGACTCCCCCGCTGGAATGAGAGCATCTCTCCCTAGAGTCCCATCACACACTGCTACAACACTAGCAAACATCAAGGGGCTTTTGCTCTTTTTATATTGTATTCTCTCTCTGTTTCTCTTCCCACAACAGTGAAAAAGTGAGTTGCACAAAATGCAACCAACACTGCCTTATTGGTCTATTAGCACTCAACTACAGGTCAATTAGGAGTGTTCAACTGCTGAGAGCTCAGCTGGAGCAGAAGCTCGGAGAATAAAGCAAAGAGTTAGGAAAAAAAGGTTTCTTTTTGCTATGTAACTCTCCAAAGACAAATAGATACTGACAGAAACAAAAATCCTGAAGGAGAAAGCTCTGCAAGCACTGAGCTGTGATCGCTGAAGACATAAATAGGATCAGATGCAGCCAACGTAACAGTGTGACTAACAGGGTATGCCGCGAAATAAAATATGGTTCTCGTATCGACTATGAATTAGCATGCTTTATTAGATGCGATGTCATTTTAAGACTTGACACTAATGAATACATAGAAATGCCATAAAAGCCTTTTAAAGAAATTGCACCGCTATCAGTAAAAGTACAGGATAATTTAAAGCTTTTCTGTGGAAAGCAAATGCCAACCACTGAAATGTCACAAAAAGTTCACGATAGCCTGAGACCTGAATAATGTTTTCAAGTGCTGCCCTCCCATCACATTCATAATACAAAAAGGCATCTTTGAGGCTGCTTGTTCGCTTCAAACTGTTATTCTGAGTATATGAAAGGATTTCAAATATGTTTGGAGCATTTGTAATTATTAGTATTGCATTTTTTTGTTGGTAAAAACAATGTAGCTCAGTTTTAATATAATGGGTCTATTGACGAGCACCTTCCTTCTCCCATCATGTCAAAGCCTGTGCCAGCTGCACCTTGGGATGAGGTTGTTTGTCTTCATTAGCATCCAGTGTTTTCATTAGCAAGGTCCCCTCCTGTATTTGTCAACTGAAATGAAAGGCCAGAGACACAACAGAATCTGGGTCACACTTTAATCGTTTTCATGCTATCTCTACCGCTCTCTGAGGTGTTTGTCTTCCATTAGCCGAGGAGAGACTTTCCCACACTGGGGGTTTCTCGAGCAGCTGGCACAGCCCAACCCTACCAGCCTCAAGAACGGAGGGGGGAATGAAGCTGCAGGTTTTGTTCCCAAGCATTCCTCGTTTCCCACCTGCATATGGCTGCAGCATGATGGCTTTTCTTGAAAACTGACAACAACGAGATCCAGATGAGGTGAGGTGCGGTGCAATTTGCTCAGCCCAGAGAAAGTCAAGTGTCTTTGCACAAACACACACTCAGTGCCAGTAGGCACACATATGGAATAGCACAAGCAGCATTCAATAATATAATGAATATGTCAATGTTATATATTTTAAGGGCCAATTTTATGAATAGCATTAAGCCACTTGGACCAGCAGAGATACTTTGTTATAATCACATGTGATTTGCTTTCATTGTACCTACAAAGGTCACTTTGCCTCACTGTAAACATGTCATATCAAATCCAAATTATTTTTTGCCTCAAACAAGAGGTCAAGGAGTTTGCAGAGAAAAAAAAAAGCACACACTCTGGTATTCATTGTCAGTAGTGAAATGATTGCATGTATGTGAACTTCTGTAATGGCTAAATCCATTACACACATCCTGATAGGAGATCTGTCAATCTCCAATGCGCTCACCCTGCTCAACACAACAGTGCCATCGCACATCGTGACCTCTAATTAAACTATGAAGAGTAACTTTGAGGAGGAGCCCGTCTTCCCTCACTTCGTTTGCGTTGTTGCCGGTTATAGCGAGAGAATTAAGGTACTGTCAGCAGTTTAATGAGCCTCTCACCTATTGTTTCCAGCACTTTTCTGTGGAACCGCATCTCCGTTCCTCGCTCTCAACAAAAATGACTGTAGATACTGCTCTGTGTGTAAGTTGCAGTGATTAGCACCTGTGATTTACGCTCTTTCTTAATTAACCTTGTTCTTTAATTCCCTTCCTCACTAATTTCCAGGAGAGACAACGGAGACTCTGCACTGACTGCTTATGAGACTGAGCCTATTCTGACGACAGGGTGATAGAGATATGGTGTATCTCGCTATGTGCACATTAACCAAGTCAATATGAGATAGATGGAGAAGATAATCTTAAATCATTAATCTCACTAAATGTAAGTGCATATTTTGGTTCTGTATGGTTCAGTGGGTAGACCCTGGTACTTTCACTCACTATATTTACCACTACTGCAATTTTAGTATATATGGAGACTGTACTTACCAGAAACATCACAGCATTTGTTGTTTGTCAAAAACGTTGCATGACTGCAAGAGCTCACTTCTCACAAAAAGTCTTGTCTTCTCTAAGAGGCAATGATGGAAGTAACGTGACATTGTTAAACTGCCACGGAAGATCTTAGGGTTGGTTGGGTGTCGGAGTGTGTGACTTTGGGCTGGGATTTGTATCCTGTCTCCTGCCAAAACTCAACTTTGGTTTCTGTTCACCATGAAGGCAATGCTGCAGTCATGCAATGTTGGCAGAATGGGGAAAAAAATGGAAAAACTCCAGTTATTCCCACTTGGCAGTGTTCCCCCATTATTCCAAGATTGTTACCCCCACTGCTAGTCTAAATATACTGCTGTAGTCTAAATTAGCCACTTTTTCTTTTGTGTTTGGAGCAGTTTGTCAAAAAGTGAAACCAGATACAAGCAAACTGGGTATAGCTCCTATTACTTGATTCGATTCTACTTGTGTTAATATTGTATTATATTTAGATGTAACTTTCAGCAATGGTGGCTTCTTCATCGCTATCAGAAAGTCCCGATATCTTAGACTCGGTTGCTTGTGAATATGGTCTGAAAGATATAACATCCTAAACATGGCATAATCTTTGCCTAACCACGATCGTTCTGTACACTCATCCAAGGGTGTCTAGTTGTCTAAATGTAACCATACTGTACCTTTTGACGATAGAGGTGGCAGACAAACACTCACTGGAAAGGTGATATGTTTTGGTTTGGAAGACACTGACAAATTACCTGTTTTGTTTTTACATATGAGTATCTATTGTACAAACAATAACATGGTTTTGCTATTTATATAATTCTTTTAAGGGAAAACTCCAAGATATGTGTTGTGAGTTTTTCAGCTGTCCGTTTAAACCTGGTGCTATGTAGAGTACTTATGTTTACAGTCTCGAGCACAATAAGAATTTGGTGTTGACATGGGTCCTGGCTTACTTTTATTGCTGTCTTAGTTATTTTGTGTATATACAAATATTCACTGCCAGAGTTACGCTGTCAGTAGTTCATATTTCTCCTGATACCAGCAGTAGGAATCCAGGTCATATCTTTGTTGGAGGTCATCTTCTGTCTTTTCACTGTGATTCTCCACTGTATACAATTGAATAAAGCATAAATGCAATTAAAATAATATTCCAAACAAAATGTTTGCATCAGGGTAGCAAAACAAAACCATGGAGGCTAATGGATATCTTGATATGGGTCTGTTTGTTTAAAGCCTCGCTCACCATTCTTGTTTTCAGGCAAAGTCAATGAGGGTTATTGATTTTTACTGGAGTGGTATAGTAATCTCTGCTTGCTAAATATACACCAACTTGCAGACTATCGTTCCAAAAACATGTGTCCTTGCTGCGGCAGTTGGTTGAATGGAAGAAAAAAGGAAGGGGGTGGCCAACTAAATACCAAGACCATGTAGTGGCTGTCGGTTCATGAGAGGAGCTGTGTGCTCAACGATTCTGGACTGAATAGCTGGAGGCAGGGCATCAGAATCAGGTCAGTCTGTTTACTGATCAGCCCTGAGCCTCCAGAGAGCCACTGGGCTAAGAGTGCTCTGCAGCAGTGTGGGGAGTGTTTTCAGAAGCCATGTAGGTACCCACCGCCCTGAGCCAAACTCAGCAGCATAATTTCTAAATGCGATAACCATAAGTCAGAAAAGTTGAAATTCATGGATAAAATTGGCAATGCTGGAAGTATTCATGGTGTGCATTAGTATGAGTAGTGCTCATAGCTTTAGTGTGTCAATGCTGCATCCATCCATCCAACCATACATCCATCCATTTTCTAAACCACTTGTCCATTTGCAAATAAATTACTTGTACATTATTCAGCACAAATTGGGGGAAAAGTAAGTTATGAGCTGTGGCTGCGCAGCTTGTTTAGCATCAGGACAAAGGAGAGTAACAATGGAAACATTCTTGTCCCTAGTCCTCCTGGGCCATCTTGTGCCACATTGCACACATTAGAGCTCTGCTAAGTAACTTTTTTTATATTAATACACTATCCATAAGAGCATCATACGTTTTTTTTAGCCCTGGGTGTAAACACTTAAGACAGTTCTAAGGTTTTCAATTCAAATATTATACAGGTAGTTGTATGTATGTTAAACACAGACTTGATCAATATTTAAGTTCATGTTCAAATTTGTTTTAAAAGTTTTAAAGGATAGGTTCACATTTTCTCAAGTCTGTCTTAAAACAATACTCACACACCCATATGAACATTGACACAGAGTACAGTGACTGCAATTGTTCCTACCTTCCATACTGGCCATGAAGAGGTCCGTCCCTAACTTGATTCTAATGAGGAGGAATAATTATAGCAACCAATAACTATTTCAGTGTACATATGGGTATGTATATATTGTTTTAAGATAGACTTTTGTCTTCTCCATTGTGACCATCTTGCAACTCAAAGATACTACAATAAGATACTACAATAATATTGCAGTGCATTTACTTACTTTTAACAACTATGGGTTTACTATGGAATTGCTCTGACATCAATTATCATATAAAAGCAGGAAATGGCTATCTTCAAACACCTGCTGTGTCATATCAAGAATATGTGGCCATGAGAGCCTAGTTACTCCTAATTACTCTTTTAGGTGAGAGGAGCTGTGACTCATTTTCAGGATAAAGATTTAAAATTATACATTTTTCTTTAAGCTCCATTTAGGGATTAATTCCTTCTATAACAAGCCTACCAGGTAAAACAGTTTGCATCAACTAATTGCCTAAAGGTATGGATGTGTGTGTGTGTGTCTGCTCTGCAAGAAGGTGCTTATTATTCCTATTAGAATCGTGTTGTGTTTCAGGCACAGTAACAGCAGTGTCATCTGCCAATGTTATTTCATGCTCGGTTGGGTGTGAATCAGTTTCATTCCGGGGAACAATTACTGAAGATTGCAGATTTTTTTTCCATCCTTCCAATCATAACATTTGAATCAAATCATTGTGCGCTGCTCAACATTACAGTGCCAGAATCAAAACACGTCAGCTGCTCAGCGCTGTGATCATGTGATGTCTATGACAGGCCGTTTGCAGGAGAAAAACAGTTGTTTGCAAACCGCTCTGTTTGTTTCAGTTTCCCTCAATTTAAAACCACAGCAAAATATTCCTCCTAGTTTTTTCTCCTCTTTTCTCTGGGTCAATAAATACCACACATGACCCTGGTGAACTCTGAACCCGAGCGTTTACATTGTTGGGGCAGGGTAGTCAAACAATACGCTGGGATGGATGGGAGATAAAGCCTCACACATTCTCCCATTACTCCCATAAAGAATGTCAGCCCCTCGGCGATGGACCGAGAGCCTGGATTCCAGGAGCCTAGTTGGGCCAACACTGACAGTTATTTCTGGCCTCCGAATTGGAATGAGGCAGGCTGGAAGTGGAGGAAGGCTACAAGAGGAGCCATGCTTCAGCAGTTAAAGAGGCTGATCATTTTGAAGTTGTGCAGCTTTCACTAACGTGGAGGTGTCATTCAGGCCCGGCTACCTCTAACTGGAGGAAAGGGTCCATCCATGGATCACTAAACAACACAGACAGACAGGCTCTCTCCAATTAGAACAGGCTGCAATGTATCTGCCCCATCTTCCCCTGGCTTTTAGTTAGACATGGATGGGTATACTGTTAAGGGTTTAGATCAAGGTGAATATAATTAAACTGGCAAAGCTTTAAAGACACAGAAGTGTTTAAAGTTAGTTTATTTTGTCCACCTGCTCGCTGACGGGGTGAAATTAAAGTAACAGTGGGATTTTTTTAAGGCACACTTTGACTTACTTTAACTTACTCTGAGTTAAATGTTTGGTAAGACTTTTATAGAATGGGTTATTTATATTTTAGGTGTATTAAATGCTGCTTTATAATAGCGTTCAGTCAGATCGTGTTCAATTTTACAGTTGAGAGATAAAATTCCTGTTTTCTGAAATCGAGTGAGGAGCCAATAATTGTCACACTCCCTGCGAGAAAGATTATCTGTTTTAGCATCATGTCTTTCCTTTGTCACAGAGGAACACCTTGGAGAGGATGTGTGCACACGGCATACACAGATTTCCCCTCTTTCATGCCTTGTGAACTACTCATCCCTTTCCTGTCCATATCACACAGATACCTGGCTGCTTTCAACAAGGCTGCAATCATGAAGCCCTGATTTTTGACTCAGGTCTCCACAATATCAAATTGACAAAAGAAGAAGCTATTTCTGAAAGAAGCACAAGAGCATAAAAAGCTCACAAATAGTAGAAGAACAAGAATCGATAGAGATTCTCTGTTTGCAACATTGGGGATGTGCGATGTGGTGTATTGTATGCTACATCAACCTTCCACCCACACTTTGCAGATCTAAACAGACACTACGCTTGTTGTTCGTCGTGTTGCCACAGCAATATTTCTATTTATCCTGTGAGACAGCTATACAAATAGATGAAGTGCAACAACATGACATTTTCTGTACTTCAATTACTTTGCGGGGCTGGGCCACGTGGGTTAAAAGCCAACAAACCATAACTTTCCCTGACATTTCCTCCCCCCACAGTGACCGTTGATGGATTCTCCCTGACAAAGCATTCATTATCGCGGAGAACAGAGAGTGCACTAAAATCTCTTCTCTTTTCTTCTCCCCTCCATCCTCTGCCTCCCTGTCCAAATCGAGATGAACTCAACTGCAGGAACAGAATGGGTTCTTCGCACTCGCCGTCAGAAGGGAAAAGCGTTGAATCGCTGCAGGATATTCACTAGCAATCAAAGTATATCCTTATTGCGGGGCAGCCATTGTGGTGCACTGGGCAGAGGGGCATATCAAATGGAAACAACTGTTCTGTGCCAGCTCAGATTTGATCCTGCTACAATGAGAGAGGCTGCTATGGAAATGAGCGATGATGGCATGCCATTGAAGATTAGCTCCCTTTTATCATTTATCTCAGAGTTCAGCACACTGAGGCTCAGTGGGCCAAGATGCATCGAGTCACCTTACGTGGCAGGCATTGCCCCAACCCCCCCAAAAAGCCCTCTGGAAGGATGGAGCTAAAATGTAATATTCAGACAGCTCAATCAGTGAAACAGTTTGAACATACGTGAGTGTAAAGATGCAATATCAGCTCAGGGTCAAAAATAAAACCTGTGCTGCTTTTTTTTCCTATCTGTTAGGTGACTATTTAACAGGCAACGACGCATAAGGGAACAATTTGCATGCCAGAGTTGGTGTCTTAATCAGATCTCTCTTACATGGATGCAAACACACAAACACACACACACACACACACACACACACACACACACACACACACACACACACACACACACACACACACACACACACACACACACACACAAGTCTTATCCACCCACAGGCAGGGGACTGATTGTCTGATAGCATTAGCATTCCTGTCCAACCCTGATAGAAGCAACACAGGAATCAGGCTCACTTCAAGGGGTTCACATCACAGACAGAAACGCATCCATTCACTGTGGACAGGCTAATAAATAAAAGAGTAACCCTGTGGCAGTAACAAGCCTATAAAGTATAGCTATGTTTTACAAGTGAATGGGACGGACGGCCAAGAAAGATGGTTACCTTGCGAGAACCGGGCACTCTGTACTTTACAAGGCTGAGAGGAGTGTGTGACTCTATCCAATACTGCACTCTGCTGCAGATTGACTCTCTTCGTCATGATATGAAAATCTCAGAGTGTCACAGCATGAGTTATCATGTTTACACTGCACAGATGATATACGGCTCTTAAGGTGATGTGCATTTTTCTAAAATATGAATTGGAATAGAAATACATTGTGGTTTGAAAAACACATTCAAACATCTTAATAAATCAGTCGCTTCTTCACAGTCTACATACACAAACTACACATTTACATTTTGTATGAAGAGTGCATAGCAATTTAGGATATACATTTATGAATTGGTAATATAGTTATATAGATTGGATTTCAGTTATTGGCTTCAATCAGGACACAAAACTACAAATACAATAAAAAATAACTTAATGAATTGTGGCTACAGAAGAGACAGTACTGATGATAGTTGACATATTTAAATTGCTTGTTTTATCAGACCAACGGTCACAAACCCACAGATAATTTGTTTTCTATCATAGAAGACTGAATCCAGGTGACACAGTAAGGATTCAGCCTGATTTTTGCCCCGAATTGGTCGACCCTGACGGATTTCGAGATTTGTGATGAATTTGTGCCTGATCAGTTGTCGTTTGACATGCAGTTTGAGGAGAGGGTCACAACACCAGATTAACTGCCTGAATAATCAATGATTGGGCATTTCTGGCAGGTCCCAAATTTTGGCCGACTGTCTTACAGTTTGATCAGTTTCATGGACCAATTTCTCCATTACCAACTGTAGTGAGCTTGTTTTAATATTATTGGAGTAGTATTTTACATGTTGTGACTTTAACTGTAGTCTTGAGACTGCTGTGACATAAAACCGAACTTTGCTGCAGAACAGACAGACAGACCATAGTGTCTGCATGCTCCAGCTGTCTGCAGCTCCATATTATTCTTTTTCTCTTCTTACTCTCCTTTCATAATGGAATTGCACAAAGTAACGCTGCCTTTCTCTCTTTTCAGTGAACATTGTTGAGGATGCAAGCCATCTTGCTTGACAAAACATTGGACAAAACAGACTGGGGGCTCAATGTTTATGTTCAGTGGGAGCAGCCACAACGTGCCCGGTCAGTTGATCTGTACAGCAGGTTCTGGCCTTGCAGAAAGGCCGATTAACATGTAGTGTGAGTTAACGCAATGTACAAGATCAATAAAAATGCACAGTGTCTGCCCAGCTTAAGAAAACCGGCAAATTTTGACATTTAAAAATCTGGAACCAATACATTTTTGCTTAAAAAATGACTTGAATGATAAATAAAATTGTTTCAAATTAATTTTCTGTCAGCTGATTAATCAACTAATTGTTTCAGCTCTACCTATAAAAGTAGACTATAGATCAATCTATCCCAGAGAAATAAATAAATACCTCCTTTGAGGTTTCAGTCAAACTGAAATTTTGGTGTAATAAAGTAATCACTTAATATTCCAATTTTCTGTTTTGTCCTTGTAAATACTATATATACTGTACATACTGTAAGACAGATCCAAACACTGGATTGCTGCACTACAAGTGTATCCAGAACCTAACTAAACCAGAAGTGAACGAAGGACAGCAGAGATTGCCATGAGGCTCTAGTCTGGCTGTCATGCCACATGCACGCATGGTGGACACAGCACCGCTTAATAAAATGACGCCATGTCGGCTCCAACATATGCACGTCGAGTGCTGGATCAAAAACGTGCCCGGTGGACACACGCCTTTTGTATTTACCCAGCGTCTGTTTTTACAAGAAAAGCCAACCAATCAGAGCAAGCTAACTCAGCGGCCTCAATTACAGGGAACGTCTGAGCAGCCAAAACATGGGCCCCACCATGTCAGCGTTAGCCCTACGCCAGTCCACGCAGCCTGCAATCAGCAGCACACAACACAAATATAAACACATTATCTTTAATTAGATTGTGGCCAGCGCTTTGACTCCATCAAATCTAATACATATTATGCTGGATGTAATCCAGCTGGTTGCTATGGTATTGTTGGCTCTGCAGTGGAGGGGGGTCTGGGAGAATCTGTGCTGCTGGGCAAACAGTGATTTGTTTAACTGGAGATCTGGAGATGGGAGTGAGGGAGGCTCTGGTCTATGTGAGTGAATGTGTGTGCATGTATAGGTTGGTAACAGTGTATTTAATGTTGGTGTGCATGCATGCAAGTATGTGTGCGAGTGGTTATTTCCAGGCGGTTTAGAGTGTGTGTATGTTTGTGTGTGTGTGGTTAGGGAGGTAGGGGGTTGCTGTTTGTATAAATGCATGGCCACACACATGTGTATCAGTGCAACCATGTGTCACATCCAACATATGCTCCCCAGCAGCTCTCCCTTCAGAGGGAGGCTGAGCTGTGGCACACAGCAGGACTCTCCCTGACATGATCACGGTGGACAACATGGAGCATGGTCCCGGGGGCCACAGGGCTCAGCCTGGGGCCCTGAGAAGGCTGGAGATCCGTTTGTGTCCTCCCTGTCACCGTCTGTGTGCCTGTGTGAGCAGGGAGGCCAACTGCATATGGACACATGCAATTATAAATACATTCCTACATATTGAACCATATACACAATGTGTATTTACACACACGTGGTGGGCTAGCTGACATGATTGCCAAAATTAGTGTATCCACGTATGAATGATCTTAGACTGTTGGTCTATACTGTATGCTTTCATAATGTTACTTTCATAATGGAGGTTTTTTGGTTCAGTAATTTAAAAAAAAGGGGTTAGTTTAGTTAACGGTTCTACTTTGGTCAGTACCAAATATTTGGTACTCAGCACCTTGGAAATGCATTTCATCAGACAAAGTGTGTATTCTCAGCAGGTACATACACACTACACACATGAACACCCACTAAAAAATGCATAAATACAAATGTAACTGTTTACAAATGCATATTAACGCATGCTTACAGCCATATATACACAAGCAAACCTGCACATGCGTTCTGCACATACACATATATACACACATATTCACCCTTATGCATTGCTGCATTAATTTGTTAGTAATTAGTATTTAGGGATGCACCTAATGACACTTTTCATTACTGATTAAGCTGAAAATTATTTTCTCAATTAATCAATGTATCGTTTTGACTCTAAAATGCCAGAAAAAAAGTGAAAAATGCCCAACACAAAGTAACATACCGATAATCAAATTGTTTTTGTTTTTTTGTCCGACCTATAATTCCAAACCCAAAGACATTCCTTTGTCATCTATGATTGGATACTGAAAGCATCAAATCCTCACGCTTGAGAGGTTGAAACCAGCAAATGCCATTTTTGCTTGAAAAATGATGAATGAAAAATCGATTTTCAAAATAGTGGCCGATTTTCTTTTGATTGACTAAATGATTAACTGGGTTTGGGCTAGCTCTAAAAGTGTTACATGTGGATCATCCTCTTTCATAACTCAATCCATTTTTAAAAATCACTCAGCAGTGGATACATAACTGAGTGGAGACATTAAACAGTAACACCATCATCAGTGATTCAACTTATTGGTTGATAGGGCTCCCTACTCATATCTCGCATCTGCCACTGTTAACTTTGCATGATACTGAACAGTCAGCCAGGTCCAGAGCTACCACTGCTGACACAGACCAGCGCCTCTCCGACCCCCATTAGAACAGAAGAGCCCTACAGGCATCTCAGTTCCGTCTGTCGACAATTTATTAAGACACCTCAGGCCGGCGCGTCCACAGCTCCGGCCATCCTTCTCATCCATTAGGACCTCAGGGAAAAACTCTCTGTCTGTGACTGCATCATGATGCCTTCACTGTCACCACAGCTCTCATTTTGCTTACTTGGTGATTTAATGGGATGAAGCTTTAGTTATTTTTCCAGAGAGTTGGGTCTTTCCACTATAAAGAACTGAAAGTGTGACAACTAGACACAAATGATACTTATTCCTTCTTTAAAGATGCTGCATGTTGCATTTTTCCCCTTTTGGTGCCCAGAGAAAAAGTTAGAGAGTGAGAAAAGTAAAGGAGGTGATACGGAGAAACAAGTCAAACATGCAGTGATGCCCAGGTGCGTGTGGTTTTATAAAGGAATACTTTGAAATTTTGGGTCTTCAGTTTCTTGCTGAGAGTTGCATGAGGAGGTCGATACCACTCATGTCTCTGCATTTACAACAGAGCTAGAGCCAGCAGGTAGTTAGCTTAGCTTAGCGGGAAGACTGGAAACGGGGAAACAACTAGCCTGCCAAAAGTTCAAAAACATGCCTACCAACACCTCTACAGCATACTAATTACACAAACGAGATACTCTGAACAGAAACTTAAAAACGACGTGGTTTTATGGGGAGTGACGTGCTGTAACTATTTCTTGGCAACCAGCGACTGAGCGCAATTAGTCTTGTTATCACTGTGAGGTTGCCAGGCAACCAGCGCAAACTCAAACATAGTTCCAGGCCATGCTCCGTTCTGGTGATACATTTTTACAATATGGCACCATATTATAAGCTTAACCAAATCACTTGTCAAACAGAACACTACTATATGATGATTATGTTAATCCCAAGATTATGTTCAGTGACATGTTTTTGAACATTGTGTGCCTGCGTTTGGAGTAAAGTTAGGCAACTAAAACACTTAGTTAAATTTAGGGAAAAATAGATGTGATGGTAAAATAACAAAAGACAAAACAAACTACTTTCTGCACAGGTATCAAGGACACAAAAAGAGTAACTAATGGTAAAAGTAGCCTAATGTTGACGAAATGATACATTCCTTGTAACATCTCAGTATGATGCACTGTGTTACTTGAGGGGGCATAAACATTGTAATTAAATGTGTGTAAAGACAAAGAAATATTGAATTATCTATTATCTACCATTTACACCTGACCCAGTGTTCAGTATTTCAATTCTGATCTCCAGAAACTAATCAATAGATACATTAACACGGTGTCTAGGAGTCTGTTCTCAAATGTATTGTTATCATTTATATGGTCCTTGATTAAAAAAAAACCAACATATTTTCGATTGATGAATCAATTAGCAAAAATATTTATTTTTATCAAGATTTTAGTGACAACTGGCCATTGATTTAAATTCTTACCAGGATGTCTGTTACTTTGTTCCTACTTATTATCATTTAACTGAACAAAACTCTCTAAAACAAACAAAGTTGCACTGAAAGCAGCTTCAAGGTTTTAACTTCATTGTCCCTGAAGGGGAAAGAGTTTGAGGCCTAACATGATCTTTTTTCAGCGTGGAATGAACACCCACATAGAGAACCCTGAAATGTCATAGCCGCAGCCTCAGCACATCTCTGGCCAATGGACACAATGAGTGACGTACAGGGCTTTTGCTGCTGTAATGTGCAAACATCACTGTTTGAACTGTTCTGGCTTCAGCCTGCACTAGTCTCTCTGCCTCTCCAAACTTGGAGAGCAGCACCCAAAGCTGTGTGCAGTTACACGTCTCTAATCCTGTAATTACTGGCCCATCAGCGCCTAGTAAAACCATAATTGGAACCAGCTGTCTATTTGTTTTGTTTTTTCCTCTCCCAATCTGCACCATGACCAATCTGACATTTGCAAATGCATCTCTGGACCTCCAATAGAGCCTTTTTTTTTTTTTTAACAATTGGGGAGAATTTGGTCCAGATTGCATTTGTCCAGAACCACAAGCCAGAGAAGTATGGCAACCTTGTCTCAAGTATCCCATGATTCCACAGTGCACAGTGTGTGGCTGAGTATGAGTCAGACATGAGGTCCAGCTGTACAACAAGCAAAACAACAGACCTGGCTGAAAGAAGATGAAATTGATGATCAGACAAACAGACAAACTCGTGGGCATATTTAAAGGGAGATATAAAGGTTACTAAAAAAACAAATAAAAAAGAATACAAGAAAGTACAAGAGAGGTCTGGCAGAGAGAGGTTGGAGTTGTATTTAGCCTATGCAGACATTTCCCAGAGGCAGCTGCTTGGTTATTTACTAGTTACTTACTTTGTATTAAACCACAAAGAAATCTGTGTAGTTTAATTAATTTCTACTTTAGGCTATGCAAGCCAATTTGTCATTTTTACTACGGTATACATACTGGTTCTAGACAGGAGATGGGTCTCTCTGCACAGCTTCTGTATATTCTCTGAGCTTTGTCTGCTAGGCTAATATTTAACCAACTGGATACAATGTGCTCATAATGTATGTCAAAAATGTGAAAAAAAAATTGCAGTGGCAGTGATTTTGTTCAATTTATTTTATAACACAATGACTTATTACAGTATATTTAGAATTATGAAAACATGTCACTGGGCTAACACAGGTTCTAGACATAGACTGTATGTGTGTGTGTGTGTGTGTGTGTGTGTGTGTGTGTATATATATATATATATATATATATATATATATATATAT
>SEMN01001086.1:0-110035 GCA_005408345.1 Macquaria australasica
GCTGTCTGTCTGAGGTGCTGACAGCAGAAGTACGAGGAGACATTTTACACACACACACACACAAATGCATACACACACGCATGCACAACAGACAAAAACATGCTTTCATACACAAACTTGCATGACTGTATCCATCTGTGTGTGTCTTTGCAAGGAGAGACAACATCAGGCCATAGTGCTGTGTTTGTGTGTGGTGTGTGTGTGTGTGAGTCCTCAGAATATACACTGTCTCACACACGTCCTCAGTGCTGTTGGTGTGTGTTAAAACGTTAAACTCATCTAAAAATAAGTGCTTAAAATCTTCCACTGACAGTGACGACGTGTGTGTGTGTGTGTGTGTGTGTGTATGTGTGTGTGTGTCCGTCCCTGGAGCCTTGCAGTGATCTGGGTTTAATTTGACCAGTCAGGCGGTCGAAGCCAGGGCCTCAGCAAATATGTGTGTGTGTGTGTGTGGGCCGACCTTAGTGTTGAGGTGAGGCAGAGATCAATGCCGAGGCAAACAGAAAGGTTGAGACAAAACTCACCACCCTCTCCACCTTTCACTCCTCCATCTCCCTTTAGCTCTCCTCTCCTCATCGCTCTCCTTCCTTCCTTCACCCTCTCCCCAATCCGTTCCTCTCCCTGTGCTGATAGTGTGTGTGTGTGCGTGTGTGTGTGTGTGTACGTAGAGGATCAGTAGAGAGGAAAGCTTGATTGATCGCAAGCTAATAACCACAGTTGAGTCTCAGCCGCACACTGACCCACCGACTGAACAACAGGCTTCCAGCCAAAACAAAGTAAGGTTAGCCGTGTGTGTGTGTGTGTGTGTGTGTGTGTGTGTATGTGTGTGTGTTTGTGTATGTTGTGACCCACCAGACAATAGTTATATCCATCCAGTAGCTTTTTAATTGGCTGACCACTCATTACTAATAAGATCAGTATGGATCTTTTTGTTCTCTGTAGGTTTATGTATGAGTCTGCTGGTGTGTGTGTGTGTGTGTGTGTGTGTGTGTGTAAGAGAGAGAGAGAGAGAGAGCGCATTAGCGATTTTTCTCGATCTCTATATTTGTGTATGTACAGTAAGTGTGTTTGTGTGTTCAGTTTTGAAGAAGAATGATAGTGGCAGTACCGTGTGTGTGTGTGTGTGTGTGTGGTACAAGGTCACTCCTCAGGGTTTCTGTGCTGACACACACACACACCTGTGGTGCGCTCTCTGATCATGTGACTGGCTGTCATGGTAACTGTCACCAAGCACAGTGATTGATCAAAGAGTTAGGTGACGGGAGTGGGCAGAACAAACACACACTCTCTCTGTCTATCTCTTAATCTCACACACACACACACACACACACACAGAGGATGACAGGGCGACAGAACAAAATCTAAGAAAAACAATTTAATCATGTTACCTTTTTGTACTCAGCGGATAACCAGTTTACATTCCTGTTGGTTCTTAGTCATGCTAGCGGCATGGGGTGGCAGTGTCGATCTGTACGTCAGTCGTTCGGTCAGTCCACCACTTTGGTCCAGACTGAAATATCTCAACAACTGCTGGATGGATTGCCATGATATTTGGTGCAGACGTCCATGGTCCCCAGAGGATTAATCCTAATGACTGTGGTGATCTCCTGACTTTTCATCTAGCACCACCAGGAGGTCAAAGTTTACAGCCATCCTGTGAAATATCTCAGCATCCACAGGACGGATTGGCGCTAAATTTTGTACAGACATTCGTGGCTCCCAGATGATGAATCCTACTGACATATTAATGGCGTTTCCATCAACCTCAGCTGTACTTTGTTTTGTCCTAATCAAATGTTAGCATGGTAACATACTGAACTCTGATAGTGAACATGGTAAACATAATATCAGCTTAGCATCAGCATTCTAGTATTGTCATTGTTGACATGTTAGCATGCTGATGTTATCTCAAAGGCCTAACTACAGCCTCACACAGCTGCTAGCATGGCTGTGGACAAAAATACATCCGTATAGGTCATCAGTGCAGCAGCTTATTACGACCCATATTTACGTTTGTATGTATGGTGACCTCTTGTGGTCGTAGTAATCATAACGGGAACAAAGGCGGAACAGGATTTTTACCCAGGAGTCACGTCACATAACAACTTACTAAACTTCTTACTAACATACTTATTTGAACCCAAACCATGATCTTTTCCTAAACCAACCAAGCAGTTTTGGTGCCTAAACCTAACCAAACTGCGACTGTTTCACAACATTAACCACGTCTTGATTATTGTTACCGTGACGACGAAGGTCCGGTATGCCTATATGTTGTTTTGTCGTTATCTCCTGCCACCGGTAGGGGCGCTAATTTAGGAAACACCCCTGTGGGTCGTATTAGAGGTTAGGAACAAATAACCTATGTGGTCGTACGGGTTGGGGGACTTGTTGTTCCTAAGGTATGCAGGTGTGAGCCCTGCTTGTATTGGTGTGTAATCTTAGTCAACGGCATTTTGAAACTAAGCAACGTGCTGATTTAGAACAGTTTACAATGATTATTATGTCTTTAGAAACAGACTTTATTCGACAGATTCATAAAGGTGGCTCTCTTGTACTCTTAAAACTCCATGTCACAGATATCAAAGAGAAGCTCACTTCTCTGATTACGTCTGGTGTTGTGACCATTGACATCTGTTTCCTCTGCTGACCCCCCTTATGGTTAAAGTCACTTTGTGACACCTTGTCACAAAGTTTTTATGTACATATGCTTGTACCTTAGACAATGTCTACACAGCCTACGAAGCCAAAGCAGCACGTTTTCAGAGCAGCAGCAGCAGCAGCTTCAGTCCACGTGAGACTGATGATTGATAATCACTTTCTGTGCAGACACGCTGTTAGACTTTTTATCAAAGAACCAGATATTTTCTAACACAGTTCATCTTTGTTGAAGTTGATGATGAGTTACGTAACATTGACTATGGGAAAAATGAATGGGACTTCTACAGGGTCGCCTGAAACCTTTCATCCCACCTTGCAACTCTATAGACTACTGCATGGCCTGAAATTTGAGCCCTTCCTGACGCAGCCTGAAGGATTCAGGTCCAAACCAATAACCAGCATTTTATTTAGCCAAAGCTGGCCTGAAGCCTTACCATTCACCCATTTATGATGTGAGGTGTTGAGGTGAGGGTTAAGATGGGATAGCGGGATAAGTTACACTTTGGGGTGAATCTTCTAACTGTTGAATGGCAACAAAAGAACTATTGAAAGTTATTGATACTTATTCAAGTTCTAATTTAACTTATGATCTTTAAATGTCTCTATACCTAGCTTTCAACATCTAACTGAAGTTTAATTTATGCTTAGTGGCTCCACACAGAGTTGTCTCTTTTCAGCAGTAAGAAGTGTCACAGGGCGTAACTGTCATCATAATTGCTGTATACTAATGGAATTTTGTAATCTTGAAGACAATAACAAAGACTGGTGAGCACCATGATTAGATTGTTTGTTGCCATGGTAATACTGGTCATGTCTTTGAACAAGTTTGTCAGCAGAAGTAAAAACATTTTCATCACACACATCACTCAAAATAAAAGACCTACCAAGATCTCCATGTGCTCACTTCCACAACAACTTGAGTGAACTGGCTGCTTCTGCATGAGAATGCTGTTTTAACTTCTCATCTTACCCCATTCTCCCCTTCAGTTAGGTAATTCAAAACTAAATCAACAACAACAAAAATCTTTACTTTACTGGAACAAAATCTCATCAGATAGTGGTGATGGGGAAGGTACAGGAAGAGTCTAAAGCCTTGTTGCAGATCCCAGACCAGAGGTCAGGCAGGTAATAATGTCCTGTGAAACAGAAGAAATGGTGAGGCAGGGAAGCATTTGCTGCTGTCAAACATGTCACTCTGCAGAATTTATTGTGGTATTAAGCGCACAGTCAACTTCTTATGTCTGTATGTTCAGTATATATAGCATTTTTCTGCTTAACAGAAACATATCAACATATCAACGTGAAATAATATTGTAACTGAACAAGGAAATGAAAGGAAATAAAGTACATTTACTTTATGCGCAAACATACAAAAATGATGATAAGGCAGATAAGTGTTTGCAGCTGTCAACCATCCCTGAATAACTGCTCTTCCCATACTGCAAGTGTTTTGTTTTTACCCAAAAAGTAATTAATACACAATAAAATGAAATGCTCACGTAAAATCTTTTAAGTGCATCACACCCTCATAGCAAGTTATTCAGATGGACATGTGCATTAACAGTATGATTACATTACAGCACACAATGGACAGGCTGCAGACACACAGAGTGAATTAACAAGAGGAATAACCAAATAAAAAATGACAAAACTGGACTGGTGCTGTAACAGTTATAACTGTTCATAGAATTTTTGGAATGAACAAACTTTAATTAAATACAGTGTGCATCATTTCTTTCTGTCTTTTTTTAGAACTGAACCAGTGAAATATCCAAGTGGAAATAATTTTCCAATGACGCAAAAACGAATAATTCATCCATTCAACCTACCTGTTGAATGGAATATGAGTCATATCAGTACACACCAGTGTACACACATCAGTACACACACACACACACACACACACACAGGATACAGTAAGTTAATCAAGCCTGATCAACCAGGCCTTTGCATTTAAAAAAAAAGAAAGAAAATGAAATTTTTAAAAAATGAAATAAAGCTTTGTTGAGCTATATCTCATGTAAAACTGCTTATATTTTTGAAGACCTTTAGTGTTTTCTAACATAAATGAAACAAAATTTTCTGTGACAAAATAATTAATTTGGTTATATTACTGTTGTAAAATTGTTATGTTATTTTAACACAGACATGCACACACAAAATCAAACTGTTGCTGTCTAATAAAAGTGTCTTTTTTTGCAAAGAGTCTTGTTTTATTTATTCTCTATATTTTTCCAGTTTTTCCAGTTTATTTCTGATTGAGAATGCCCAAAGAAAGAAAGAAAGACCAATGGATGGGGAGAGATGGATGGATGATGGAGGGAGAGGAAGCTGATTGTCTGGCCAGATGAATGATGAACGGATAAAGACGAGCAACAGCAGATGGGCAAAGGCAAGAAGGGATAGATGGACGATGGACAGAGCCAACATTGGTGCCAACCAGATTTAGTTAAAACAAGTGAAACTGGGATCAGATTGAGCCACACACTATGGGTTTTTCTTCAAAGTGGACAGTGGGCATCTGAGAACACAAAATAAATCAAACGGCACTCATTTCCATGCTCCAGTGCTTGAGCCATGTTCTGGCTGCCTGCTGCGTTTGAAGTCCACATCCTGCAGTTTGAGGTGCAATGCTGCCATCTGCTGGACCTTCAGTGAAATGTTCACACTAACCAGCAGGTGGACGAGTTCACCCCCAGTCATCCTCACCTCCTTCAACAACATCCTCAAACCTCAAATCAATTTGTGCTCACAAAACTAGGAAGACGTGTGGATGAACATGAAGCCTCCTCACTTGATTTGTAACAGATTTTTTTTGTCATCTGAAAAGTGGGCCCTCCTAATCACCTGCTGTATTGCTGCACATTTGTTTCTCGTTTAATTAATTTCCTTCCATGGAACTCAACAGATGTGAAAATACAAAGGTGGAGATGTGAAACATTGTGCGCGCCATCCCTTTAAATAGAACAGATCCATCAGTAATAAACCTCTAATTACAGTATGAAACCCTTACACAAACCATTACTGAATATGTTATATTTTATGCATTCAGCTGGTTAATAGCTTTGTTATACTGTAAAAAAATGATATACATAAAGGTCCATTTACCAACCAGCTTCCACAAAGAACTTGATATATCTGTTATGAAACACATTTTTAAAGAAAGAAAAAAAAGGCTCAGAAGACAGGTAAAGCCTTTGAGTGCATGACTTGCTTTCAGTCACCAAAATAAACTTTATTTTGTTTTTCTCCCATGAGTGCAAGTAGCACTAACGATGATGACTGCATTCACTATGCATGCCAGGTGGGGCTCGGTTCCTGATTGGATGGCTGAAATGAAAAACAGCAGCCAGTCTCTGAGGCCTGAGGAGCGGAGCTGAGAACCACTGCTCAAACATAAGCAGCTTAAAGTCTCACAGCTAACTTCATTCTCAAAAACACGACAAAGCATGCCAGGTGCAAACTGGTAGAAATAACCATGAAAATAAGATGCGCCTGTTACTGCATTTATTCCACAGAAACGGAATAGGTAACAATTTTCTGATTTCTTTTTTTTTCTGTATTTCACTGAGTCAACAATTGAGCTATTGACATATCAAGAGAGCCAAAAAACTTTTTCTATAAAAGTGTGATGATCAGTATAATCAGCTTGTTTGGTTCAAATGACTAATAAATTGATACCAAATTGTCATCTGTTCAGTGAGGTTTCCTAAGGGGTTATGGTTAGGTTAAATCATTTTAATTAAAACGGCTATACTCGTAGTGATGAACTTACAGAGAATCATCACCTGAATCTGCAGCTCCCCTCGACTTTTACAGAGCTTTATAGTGAGTTTCAGCTCATTGTTTAGCTGTCCAGCCACTTTACTGTTTTGGTTCACTCTCACGGCTCTCGTTGCGTCATTTTTGGACACAACAGGCAGCTGTTTTCAGTAAAAAAGCTCTAAAACTCCACTCTACACTACCTGAGGCCTCTACTACGAAGTAGGATTTCGGGTTAGCGAGGTAACTTCAGGTTTAACCCCGGGTTTTCAGGGTTACGACGGTGGTTCACTTCTTACAGGGGTAAATTGCCATGGTAACTCATGCTGCACGCCTAACCTGGAGCAGGTTATGTTGGAGATAACAGATCAACGCGTACAAAAGCACCGTCTGCTGACCAACCAATTCTCTCGGAAAATGGCATCACCAATAGAAGATCCTGTGGAGCCCGCTGCACGGACTGTGAGAGGGGCTCTTTTTATATGAGAGATGCAGATTCTCGTCGGAGGGACTGACTTATCAAAACCATTTCATTGTGCTTTTGTATCCCGATATCATCCTACAACAGAGACTGATTGAAGCACTAAAGCCTTGTACTTGTTGTACTTATAAGATATGAAAGTAAGCCTAATTACCGATTTAAATTATGTTTTTATATTTATTTTTTATTTGCTCCCAAGTCCGTTTTACACCGCCGGAAAGAATAAGGCTAAAATTGGCATACACGCCATAAGAATACATCTAAGCAACACATTCATTTAATGAAATACACAAATGTAAGTAGGCTATAGTCAGATCTAGGCTACTCATGCCCTAATGACAGGGCAGTAAGCCTGTTAATTTAATGTTGCGCATTCACACACACAATTTTTTGCCAGCTGTCCTTCCTGCATTTGGCAGCTGCAGCTATGTTGCTTTTAGTCTGGATGATGTGTTTAACTTCTTCGTATTTCTCTAATAAAGTTTGCGCTTTGTTGGAAAAGTATGCTGCTCTGCTGGAGGTAGCTACACTTGTCATGTTTGCGATTGGTCATATGCTGCAAACACCGCCCCTTTTACGTGAACACGCTCATGGCTAGATTGGGAAACCCTGGGTTGACTTACCGAGTTGATAACCACCATCGTGTGACCGCTTAGCATGATCGTGGTTGTTGGGCTCAGTGAAGCCAGATAACGAAAAGATATCCTGGGTATGTTGAACTGGCTTCGTAGTACAGGCCTCTGCTCAGCACCAAAAGGCAGACAGACACAACTAGCCACTAGCTGGTGAACACAGTGGAGCATTTAGCAGGTAAAGAGCCAGGAGTTGGTGGAGATGAAAAAACAGAGCTAAAAGAGGGTGGATATTGGACTTACACTCATCAGGTGGCCAGAAACACAGCTCTAAATGAATGATAATGTTGGATGTGTAAATAAGCAACTGTTTGCTAACACGTTCACCGTATTGACGAAAAGGTGATGATCTGTCAGTGTTGCGTTTACAGCTTGGTTCCACTGCCCCCAAGTGGCCAACAAGATCAATTATTGCAGGTTTAAGATTAGGTGAAATTAGTTTAATTACAGCCGGGGTAAGGACACCCAACAGCAAATATCTATTGAGATCAGAGGGAATTTAACCTCATTTTTAGTGGTCCATCAAATCAAGTAAGAGATATCTCATGTAATATACCGTATGTATCCCAGTCAACGTTACAGCTCATAACTGGCAAGGTTAACCAGCTGGGTAGGCAAGGCACATTTATTTGTATAGCACCTTTCAAATAACACAACATTTAAAAGACAACAAGAAGGAAAATGAAACCCATTTTAAGAGAACAGAATAAATGAAAGTAAAACAGCAATGGCCAGAAAATGATAGATAGTTACAGTGCAGAACGAAACACTACCAACTTGCAGAACTAAAAGCTGCTTCAACATGGACACATATTTTTGTATTTTTTAAGTATCTTTTCAGTTTCAAAACCATTTACTTCCTGAGAACTGACTCTGCTTCTTCTCGGTCATGTGGCACGAGAACAGTTCTAACTCGTGAGTACATCGGTCTCTCTCTCTCTCACACACACACACACACAAACACGTCTAATTAGCATTCCCAGTGTGTGTGAGTGGGAGTGGTATGACAGTTTGACAGTGCTCAGGTCCCTGTAGTCCTGTGTCAGCTATTCATCGCAAGTCCCAGGATACCAGTAACGCCCCCGTTCCCACCCTTCTCCCCACACTCACTCTCCAACCCCTTCATCCCCCCACCCCCACCCGTCACACCCACCCCATCACGCTCACCTTCTGCACTGCTGACTACAAGTGCAATATGAGACTAATCTAACAGTTTACATACTAACAAAGAGGTATGAAGTATGACTGGTGTATTGTTTTTAACCTGTCATGTTTGTAAATTTACATATTTGGCTGTTTCTGCTGTCAACAAAATAAACAGTAATAAATAACTGGAATGCTAATGCCATGATAGCATTTGTGGTGAATTACCAATGTTACCACTTTACAATGAAGCATACTGATGGTGAACCTATGATCTTAGAAGGTTGCAAAGCATCCAGAGTAAAACCAGTTTATTTAAAGTTTATTAAAGACTTAATAACTTACATATGTTAAACAGTGTTTCCTCTCCCTACCCTCACTTACTACTCACACACTGGAACATATAGTATACAGTCGTATTTACACATTTCTTTTCCTCTTTTTTTTTCTTTTTTGTTGTTTGTCTGCCTTAAGACTTTCAGTGCTCTTTGACGAGAACCCTTAAACAGTTCTACTCTTTGGGAAATACGCTTATTGGCTTTCCTGCTGAGAGTTAGATGAGAAGATTGATACTTGATGCTCTCATGTTTGTACGCTAAACATGAAGCTACAACTAGCAGCATGTTAGCTTAGCATAGCATAGCTGGACTGACGGAAGCTAGCCTGGCTCTGTACGAAAGTAACCCACCAGCACCTCTAAAGCTCACTAATTAACATGTTATATCTTGTTTGTTTAATCCGTACAAAAACCAAAGTGTAAAAACAACACGGTGTGGTTTTACCTTTGGGCAGAGCCGGGGATACGCATCAGAATATGACATGTTTCAATGACAGGAAGCATAAGCAGCGTACTCACGACGTACAATTCATGCTACAAATAACTTTTTACCTTGGAAAAAGATCACAGAAAATATGCTTTTATACTAAAACTGCATCTAGCCATTATCTCTTCTTGAAGTTGGCAAACATAACAAGCTTTCTGGGTAAGATGCTCTCTGACATGCATTACACTATACCAGCCATGGTATCATTTGTGATGAATAGTATAAATAAATAGTTGATTGATCAATTACCTTGCAAATGAGTAATAAGTTGTTATAATGGAAACACTAGAAGACGTGTTTGATTGACAGATTATGAGCTCAGTTTAACTCCTCACATTCTAGAAGAAATGTATTAATGTAATGTGGAGATTTACAAGCTTTTCATAGAGGCAAAAACAGATTTCAGTTAAAGATTATTAGTACCTTCTATACATTTGACTACACGTTTTGGGGTTGTATTAACCGTTTATTAATGACGTATTAATAACTTATAAATGTATGATAAGATTTGCATTCTACACAAGTGTTTGATGGTGTTCCCTGTTTGCTTTTGATCCATAGCCCCACTCACACTCACGATCCACATAACACACATTCATTTTCATTTTTTTGTTTTAGTGTTGTTGTTTTTCTGCCTGCTTCGACTTCCAGTGATGTTTATATTGTATGATTTGTCTGTGCAACTTAACTAAACATACATTTATACATAGGATGTATTACATTTTGGATTTTAGCTGACTGAATAAGCAGGCATGTGTTCATACAGTATGATCTGTGTACGCACTTGGTCATCCTTCCACAGGTTATCATCACATCAACAACAGAAAGGGTAGGCGGTGTACTACAGTACATGCTACAAAGAACTTTTTTGAGAGCACACATGGAAGTCCATGAAAACTATTGCCCAGTGTTTCTTCTAGCTCTGGGTGAGACCATTAAGGGGTTAAAAAATGGTGGCTTGAAGAAGAATCCAAAAGGTCAGCAGTTTTACTCTAAAATCTATTTTGGAAAATGTGTGAGACAAGTGAATGAGTAACAATCTGTCCTTTATAAACACCTGCTGTGAACTCTGTGGAAGTGGTCGAAGATGTGGATGTAGAAAATGATAGCCTTAGTGCTGCGTTTATCTCATTACTAGATTCGATTGGCTTCTGTCAGAGTGTACATAAACCCACTCACTGTTTTAACCACACCCTCGACCTTGTTCTTGTTTATGGCATTGAAATTGAACATCTAATAGTCTTTCCACAGAATTCTTTTTTTATCAGACCATTTTCTATTAACTTTTGAATTCCTATTACTGGACTACACGCCATTAGGCAAACATTCCTACACTAGATGTCTATCTGATAGTGCTGTAGCTAAATTTAAGGAAGTGATTCCATCGGCATTAAATTCAGTTCCATGTCTCAATGTAACAGATGACTCATATGCTAACTTTAGTCCCTCCCAAATTGATCATCTTGTTGATAGTGCTGCAGGCTCACTACGAATAACACTCGACTCTATCGCCCCTCTAAAAAAGAAGATAATAAAACAGAGGAGGTTAGCTCCATGGTATAACCCGCAAACCTGCAAATTAAAGCAAACATCGCGAAAACTTGAAAGGAAATGGCGTTCCACCAATCTGGAAGAATCACGTTTAGCCTGGCAAGATAGTCTTAAAATTTATAGGAAGGCCCTCCGTAATGCCAGAGCAGCTTACTACTCATCATTAATAGAGGAAAATAAGAACAACCCAGGTTTCTGTTCAGCACTGTAGCCAGGCTGACAGAGAGTCACAGCTCTGTTGAGCCATGTATTCCTATAGACCTCAGTAGTAATGACTTCATGAGCTTCTTTAAAGATAAAATTCTAACTATTAGAGAAAAAATTCAGCACCTCCTGCCCTCAGTTGGTACTGACTTATCTTCAAACACAGGAACCTTAGAAACAACTGTAAAACCTGTACATTTAGACTGCTTTTCTCCCATCAACCGTAATCAACTAACTTCCATGATTTCCTCATCTAAGCCATCAACGTGTCTCTTAGACCCCGTCCCAACTAGGCTGCTTAAAGAAATTTTACCCTTAGTTAGCACTTATGTACTAGATATGATCAATCTGTCCTTATTTAAAGGCTATGTGCCACAGTCCTTTAAAGTAGCTGTAATTAAGCCTCTTCTTAAAAAGCCCACTCTTGATCCAGGGATTTTGTCAAATTATAGACCTATATCTAACCCTCCTTTTCTCTCTAAGATCCTTGAGAAAGCAGTCGCCAATCAGTTGTGTGACTTTCTACACAACAACAACCTGTTTGAGGATTTTCAGTCAGGATTTAGAGTGCATCATAGCACAGAGACAGCACTGGTGAAAGTTACAAATGACCTTCTAATTGCATCAGACAAAGGACTTGTCTCTGTACTTGTCTTACTAGATCTTAGTGCTGCATTCGATACCATTGACCATCACATTCTATTACAGAGACTAGAACATTTAATTGGCATTAAAGGTACTGCACTAAGCTGGTTTAAATCCTATTTATCAGATCGATATCAGTTTGTACACGTTAATGAT
Organism: Macquaria australasica; assembly: GCA_005408345.1. Taxonomy (NCBI): domain Eukaryota; kingdom Metazoa; phylum Chordata; class Actinopteri; order Centrarchiformes; family Percichthyidae; genus Macquaria; species Macquaria australasica. The sequence goes on from SEMN01001086.1 coordinate 12,060, forward strand.
GAATCCTCTATGCACGCCAAAGTTAGTCACGGAGTTCCACAAGGTTCTGTGCTTGGACCAATTCTATTTACCTTATATATGCTTCCTTTAGGCAATATTATTAGGAAGCACTCCATAAATTTTCATTGTTATGCAGATGATACCCAATTGTATTTATCGATCAAGCCAGATGAAACCAATCAATTAGCTAAACTTCAAGCATGCCTTAAGGACATAAAAACCTGGATGACCTGCAATTTTCTGATGTTAAACTCAGACAAAACCGAAGTTATTGTACTTGGCCCGAACACCTTCGAAACACATTATCTAAAGATATAGTTTCTCTAGATGGCATTTCCCTGGCCTCCAGCGAAACCGTAAGGAATCTTGGAGTTATCTTTGATCAGGATATGTCCTTTAACTCCCAAATAAAACAAACTTCAAGAACTGCCTTTTTTCATTTACGTAACATTGCAAAAATCAGGCACATCCTATCTCAAAAAGATGCAGAAAAACTAGTCCATGCATTTGTTACGTCTAGGCTGGACTATTGCAACTCTCTATTATCAGGCTGCCCCAATAAATCCCTTAAGACTCTCCAGCTGATTCAGAATGCTGCGGCACGTTTACTGACAAGAACCAGAAAAAGAGAGCATATTTCTCCAATATTAGCTTCTCTACACTGGCTCCCTGTAAAATCCAGAATAGAATTTAAAATCCTTCTCCTCTCCTTCAAAGCCCTAAATGGTCAGGCACCATCATATCTTAAAGAGCTCATAGTACCCTATTACCCCACTAGAGCACTGCGCTCCCAGAATGCAGGGTTCCTTGTGGTTCCTAGAGTCTCTAAAAGTAGAATGGGAGCCAGAGCCTTCAGCTATCAAGCTCCTCTCCTGTGGAACCAGATCCCAGTTTGTGTACGGGAGGCGGACAACCTCCTCACATTTAAGAGTAGGCTTAAGACTTTCCTCTTTGATAAAGCATAGTAGGGCTGACTCCAGGCCCCTGAGCCACCACCCCTTAGTTATGCTGCTATGAGCCTAGACTGCCGGAGGACTTCCTATGATGCACTGAGCTCCTTTCTCCTCCTCTTCCTCTCCATCTGTACGCCCTCATATCCCATCAATGCTTGTTATTAATTCAACTTCTTCCCGTAGTTGTGTGCTTTCTCTCCTCTCTCTCTCTCCCTCCACTTCTGTTGCTTTCTGCAGGTGTTTCTGCCTCTGGAGCTGTGGAGGTCTGGGTCTGTGGTTGCTGCCGCCTGCTGCCCCCGTGCTCCTGCTCTGCACCCGCTGATGCTATTGCTGTTGTTGCTGTTATTAGTATTGCTATTATAATGTTGCTCTTAGTGTTGTTTCTGTTGGTGTTAACATCAATGCCATTACCATATCTATGCTGTATTGAGCTGCTGTATGTTCTCTTTCCTCCTGCTCTCTCTCTCCCGCTCCCCCTTCCCCCTTCAACCCAACCGGTCGAGGCAGATGACCGCCCACCTTGAGCCTGGTTCTGCTCGAGGTTTCTACCTGTTAAAAGGGAGTTTTTCCTTGCCACTGTCGCATAGTGCTTGCTCATGGTGGGAACTGTTGGGTCTCTGTAAATATAAAGAGTCGGTCTAGACCTGCTCTATTCGAAAAAGTGCCCTGAGATAACTTTGTTATGATATGGCGCTATATAAATAAAACTGAAATTGAAATTGAAATCATTACCTGGACGCCACCTCGACAACCAGCGGTTGAGTGATGACATGCGGCTATACATGTCATCGCTAGTAAGATTTGGTAGGGGTCCAGAGAAAACTACGGAGTCCGACATTGTCTTTGCATATGTACACACCGACTCAACATTAATTTTCGTGACCTCCGATTGGCGCAATCGGCTGTCATTACCGCCGACGTGAATAACAATCTTAGCATATTTACGTTTATCCTTAGCCAGCAGTTTTAAATAGGATTGAACGTCGCCCGCTCTGGCCCCTGGGATGCATTTGACTATGGTGTCGCAAATGACCTTCTATGGTGTCGCTAATTTCACGTTTTGCAAAATGGAGCTGCCAATAATCAGAGTTGGTTTCTCAGCGGGTGTGTCGCTGAGTGGAGAGAACTTGTTAGAAACGTGAACGGGTCGGTGGTGAACCGTGGGCTTTGGTTTAGGGCTATGCTTCTTTCGGACAGTCACCCAGCCTCCCTGGCTTCCCGGCTGCTCGGGAGTTGCCGGGAGACGGCTAGCAGAAGCTGCCTCTGGTCGGCTCGCACCGGCTAGGGGCTGGCTAGCTACGGCTGACTGACTCTCCATGGTGCGGAGCCGCGACTCTAACTCACTGAGCCTCGCCTCCAACGCGGTGAATAAACTACATTTGTTACACGTACCATTATCGCTAAAGGAGGCAGAGGAGTAACTAAACATCTGACACACCGAGCAAGAGAGAGCAGGAGAGGGAGAAGGAGAGAGACGCCATCGCTAACTGAGCTAAAGTAGCAACTAACTAGCGTGTAAACAACTGTGGGATTAGCGGAAAGTCGCTAACAGGAGACAGATATGAGTGGTTAAACAGAGCTAGTGTATCCTTAAATGTATAGCGGGTAATTAACCGCTATAATAAGAAAATATCAAAATTAACTGGGTTTAGCTAGAGCAGCAAAATTTGCAACCAGTAACACCGAATCACCGGCAACCGGAAATGAGACAATACGTTCACCTTAGCACGTCAGTTACTATTCTGTCATTCTTATTTTTAGGCTGCCAAAAGAACACATCCCCATTACTGCAATTCTGAGTGAGCTCAGTGACAAAATTGATAACCTGCAAGTGTGCAAGTTCAACATCAATCGTTCTGCAGTCCTCGATGGAGCAATAAGGGGGTTCAGACGGCTCTCTTATGATCCAAATAAGACGATGTCCATAAAGTTTTCCGATGACAGGGGAACCACAGAAGAGGCTGTGGACATTGGTGGCCCTCACCAAGAGTTTCTACGCCTGCTGATGGAAGCATTGGCAGAGTCTGACATGTTTGAAGGACTAGAGGGACACCTCAACTTGGCTCTCAGTTCCTCTGGTGTGTATCATGCATTTTTCATTATACATGTATTTGTTTGTTTTTTCATTTGAATTTATTTTAGCTGTGCTTTTGATACAGCAGCTTGTGCAGGGGCCACAATCGTTTTTGAGTTTTGGCTAGTGTTTTGAGGTTTTTAGGTTAAAACACCATGTCCGGCAGCATCATCAAAGTGACTCACTGATGTTGTCATTATAATCTTCTAGATCACTGATAACAGCCATGGTGCCAGCGACGTATTATTAATATGAAAAACTCCACTGCTGTGCCTCCCCAGGTATTTACCCACGAGCCTCGACTGATTTGTTTTTATCTTATCTATTAACTTTTTCAGCTGTGCAGGAGGACAGGTATTTCATAGCTGGCCGAGCAATCAATTGCTGTCAGCCTGGTACATGGAGGCCCCCCACCATGTTTCCTCTCAAGAACGCTGTTTGCCTGCATAGCTGAGGGACCTGATGCATGCAGGCCTGTGCTAGAGGACATCACAGACATGGAACTCTAAACTAAACAGAACTAAACTAAAGTAAACTAAAACAGGTTTGTAGAGTTTATTTTGTTGCCAATACCATTATTGTGCATGGTTCCTGGTTTGCTAAAGGCATGTTATGTCTGTATTCAAACACCTCTCTCTCTCTCTCTCTCTCTCTCTCTCTCTCTCAAAAAACCAGGTTTCTGAAGCCAAAACACTGGAGGAGCTGCAGCAGTTTACAGAACCCCTCAGTCTACCTAGTGCTGGCTGCTTGAGACATCTTACAAGCCTTGTTGACAAGGACAAACTGTTGGAAGTGGTTCAGCGTGTCCATGGTCCCTTGGAAAGGTATATTTTGTCACAGTGCAAATCTGTTTGCCTTTCGTCCTGTGCTGTGCTACAGCCCTGGGACCCTGACTGCTGAAATTATGGATGACCTGTTTGACATACAGTGGTCAGAGATGGGAAGCAATAAAAGAGTGGACGAGAACAGGGTGGTTGCCTACTGGAGGGACTATTTGCAGGACGCTGAAGGTGGGTGATTTTGTTATCTGTAGTGATACGGTTTGTGGCCTGACATCACATATCCATACACTGGCTGTTTAAACTTGACTGGAACTATGGGTGTTATATGGTTTTAATTCATGCCTATCAGCCAGTCAGAATTGATGTTCTGCCCTTGTGTAAATTCTATTAACGAGTAACTTTGGTATCTTGAAATCCAGACCCTATTACACTGGAAGTGAAAAAGAATTGCTCAGATTACTAACATACCATACTGTGACAGTAAGCATTTTTGGTGAAAACACTTGGCTGCAGTCAGGAGTGAGTGGAGCATCCTTCTTATGAAACATGTTAACTTAACTACTGTTAAGTGCACCTATCAAATATTCAATTTTTTATTGCTTCATTGAAATCAGTACACACAATGGATGCCACCAGTTATGTAAATGCATGTGGGCAATTTGTTTTTGACTGCCATTGCATATTTTTGCTTCAGATCTATGTAACAGTCATTGTACTAAGAGGGGAAAGATTCTTATTAGTAAAGACTTTACTTCGAGTTTTATTCAGAGCTATTGATTGTGGTTTCAAACATCTCGTCATGGTATTTTTTTATTTGTTATCCATCAGAGGAAGAAGGACCTGCAAAGCTGGGAGACATCCTGTCATTTGCAACAGGATGCCATGTGGTGCCACCCATCGGGTTTTCTCCTAAACCCTCACTGGAATTCAGGAGAGGGAGATACCCAATAGCATACATGTGTTAACTGTCTGAGTACCTCTTCACCAATCCTACGAGGACTTCAAAAGTAACATGGACTTTGCAATCCGAAACACTCAGGGTTTTGGAATGGAGTAAAAGTTATGAACAGTGTGACATTTCTTGGTGAAAACCATCAGTTCAGGTAGCCTAGTGTTCAGAGTTCTGACATCTATTATGCAAATGTATGTACTTTTTTGTATTTGTAGTTTCATTTATAAGCCCTTGAGTATCACAGATCTCACAAGTGTTGTTCATTGTTACTTGATATGTTGCATTTTACTTTGTGGTGCAGTCAAGGAGTGCCATCAATTTAGGTGTAGGCTACTACTGTTGATTCAATGCTGCTGTGTTTTCTGACCATTCTTCACAATGCTATCTTGATTTCTGTGGCACTGCTAGAAAGAACAGTCTACAGAAACTGTTTTGATTCAAGAAAATGTACAAGTGTCACAAATAAATTGATTCCATGGTTACCATCCTCAGTGAATGGATCGATAGCCTGGTTGATTTCCTCCATGGTGGTGTCATTTACATGAAAGCTGTTTTCAGGAACCTCAACATTGTTGTTGACATGAAGCTCAGGCAAGGGTCCACTCACAGTCACTGAAGGTTCATTAGCATCAAATACACTGCTCACAGCTCTGCTATTCTGTCCAACGTGGGTAATCACACCTCTATAACACAACTGTAAAGGTGTCATGTGTCTCAGTAGATAGTGCATGGTTATTCCATTGGTCTCTAAATTCCCTGACAGCCCTTTGGATCCGTGGCAAGTAAATGTAGTGCAAACTAAACATGTAGCTCAAAGTGAACCAAGTATACGTTCATTCTGCATGAAAGTAAACAGATCAGAGTAATGGTATGAAACTACACGATTAAGCTCGGCCCAAAGCCTTTCGATTCGCTGATTGTGAACACTACGACCAGTTATTATGCTGCTCCTGTTTAGTCCTCTTCGCCTGAGCATGTATCGAGCTACCTCAGTGTTCCTTCCTGGAATAGGCGTAGTACACTGGAAGCCATGTTGTTTAGGCACTCAAGGTATACGATTGTGTGACTGTATCCGTCAACGCAACCGTGGAAAACCATCCTCCAGCTGACAAGTTTATGGTTTCCATCGATATGCCTGTCAAAACAAAGCAAAGGTACGCTAAGATCCGCTGAAGTCCAGCCAATTGCATTTTTTCCTATATATCTCTTTAGAAACACCCCATTCATATGATCAGGTACTCCATCAATAACCTGATGACTTGAATTTGGTGTGTTATTGCAACGTTCCCATACAACTAAACTGCATTCTCAATTTTCTCCCAGATTGCGAATTCTCAAGTGATGTGTAATTATTAAAACGGCGGGGGGGCTACGTACGTTCCTCAAGAGGACCTTAATGACGTCATGTGAATTTTTTTCAGTACCATAGCCTATTATAGTGAGTATTTGAACAGTAGAGGTTAAACGACTACTGTGGCCAGAAAAGAGAAAATCATTTGAGATCATAACAATTTTTTCCCTCTTTCTATAAACAAATAGTTCCTCACAGCAATAGTAGACGGCTATTCAAAAAGCGGTCATTATGCGTAAAACATCAGATAGCCCGTACAGTGCGTAGTAGAGGACATTGTAGGAAAGCAACAAAATAAACGGCAAAGATATGTTGATTAGAAACGTATTTGTGATAGTCTACGTCACAAACATAATCCGGGAGAAAAGTTTCCCTCGAAACATATTTGAGAATGCAGTTTAGTTGTATGGGAACGTAATTTTTAGGAGACAATGGTTATGATGATGTTTTGGAACTTCATTACAAAAAGAAAAGGAAAAAGTGGCAAATATTAGCCTAATGAACTCTAGAAAGGACAGGTGTATAGCCTATTACAAATTACAGATGGCATAAAGTTAAAACAGTCCACTAAATTAGGATTGCGATAGGATTTATTGGAAACTAATCATGGCAAAAAATTGCCAACTGTCCTGCACACTACATGATTTTCTGTTAATCAAAAGTTGGCAACTTACCACAACTCATTAGGTTCCCCTACATGGTAGATTCTACGACGGATGGCTTGACTACGACGAAAGCATCGTCCGATTGGGTCTATTTCTTGCAGGACTTGGCGGACCCTCCAACACTGAATACGTATTCCTCTTGAGCGAAGACTGCCGCGGACATACGTTTCACCGGCATTAGGTGTGTTGGCTCGAATTGTTGGCGGAATGAGAATGCCTTCTTGGTGTGTCTGACCTTGAGGTTGCTGTAGAATAAGTATTAGTTGCCTGTGTAATGACTCTAAGAGAGTGGTGCAGTCTTTTGACTCGAGGCTTTCACCACGACGAACCACATGAATCATAGAATGAATGGTCCTTGTATGGTGCCACAGCTCAGTGAAGTGTCTGGCTACTGGGTTATTTTGTATAGACTGGATGCACTGCACAACGTGCACGAAAAAGTCATAAATTTCGTCAATATTAGCAGTAAAAACATGGCTGGTCACAGGCTAAAAGACCAACTACAATTAACAACAATAACTGCCTCTTCATCTTTGAAACGACAACACCATAGATATGTAGGTCCAGGTTGCGCTCTGAATCCAAGCCTTCCTGTTACACTGAAACAAATTAGGAGCGCATTGAAAAATGCGGCCTCCCACCCATAGGGCGCGGGCTGACAGTTAGCACACATTTGAATCGGTTTCCCAAACGGCAAATCCCTTCCACCGCCCCCGTGTCAGGAATGGTCCCATTTGTCACCCCCCCGTGTCAGAAAGTTGCCCCTTTGTCATCCCCCGTGTCAGAAAGCGGCCCCTTGGTCAATTTGACAATTGGGAAACAAATACATTCCCGTTTGTCAGCACACCAAACGTCAAGCGGTTTCCCGAACATCAAAATCGCGAGGGGCCAGTGTTACTGGCTCGCCCTGGCGCCCTGGAAACGGCTGTGAATGCGCTTCACCACCTCCAGGGATTTCAGGGGTGCTTCGGCGGAGCCTGCCCGGCAGGGAGTGCGCGTTCCCCTGCGTAAAACTCGCCGCGCCACGGCCTGTGGAGGACCGTGATTTTTGATTTAATTCAGCGGGGGGGCTTCAGTGTTATCCGCACAGGATAAAGCCAGCGTTCCTGGCTCGCCCTGGAACCGGCTGACGGGCACGTGCGTTCCTGGCTCGCCCCGGCGCCCTGGAACCGGCTGACAGGCTAAGGGGCACGTGCGTTCATGGCTCGCCCCGGCGCCCTGGAACCGGCTGACGGGCTAAGGGGCACGTGCGTTCCTGGCTCGTAAGTAAGTGTGGCTGGCTTTCCTAATCATTTCTCGGGTTGCTGCCCGGCCCGTGATCCCTGACCATGTCCAATCTTGTGCTTGCTTTTTTTTTTTTTTTAACAGATGATCCTCCCATCTCCTGACTACAGGCAAGACGGTGACAACGGCGAACTTTTATATGAGAAACGTGTACCAATTCCTCCAATATATGAAGGAGATCCCTCCTCCCCTCTGCCGCCTGTTCCAGGCCCAGCTGACCGGCGTGGTAAGAGACGTCAAATCGGCCCTCACCAACATCACAAAAAAGGTGGTCCTGCACCAAATGCAAGTGAAGGGGGAGAAGATGGCGAAGGTCGTCTCCAGGGATAGCCTGAAGACGTGCCGGGACGTGGCCGGGGCACGAATCCCCGCACTGCTGGGTATGTAACAGACGGTTTAGCCCGTGCGGGTGGGCGGGCATGTGTGTGTGCAGGTAAATGCATCTCCGAGGTGGTTTACTTTTGGCGTGTCCTCCGCTCAGATGAAATGAAGAAGAACGGCTCACAAGCGCTGAGGTATAGCTTCTACGGATACTTCTCGGCATTTGTGGCATGCATCTATGGCCACCGCCCCGGAGTCCTGACCAACATGACGGTGGAGGAAGTGGAAGCCGCGAAGACCACCGGCGGCCGGTCCTCCGAGGGCTTTGTGGTCTCGGTAAGTACAGGGGTCTCCGCCCACGTGTGCCCGAAGTTTGAGTTCGATCTGACGGGGCGTCTAAATGTGTTTTTTATTTTTATTTTATTTTATTTTTTCCCCCTCCGCATTGCAGGTCAGCAACCACAAGACCAGCAGGGACTTCGGGGCGGCCCAGATTTTTTTCCGGCCCGAAGAATACGAGTGGCTGGAGACGTGGCTGGAGCTGCGCGAGCGCTGCCGGCCCACGTCGGATCGGCAAGGAACCTCGTTCGATACATGCAGGGTGCCTGGGCGGAGATGGGATTGCCGGGAAAGCCCAGCTTCATCGACCTCAGGACCGCCGTCTCCGCACACGTGAGTCACGCTGTGTCACGGCGGTACCTACCGCAGTTTAAACTTTGCCGGTAGTAGCGATCTTTCTGAGTCCCTCTTCTCCTCCACCACCGTCTCAAAAATGTGCATTCGGCGGAGGTCAGAGACAAGATGGTGACATTCATGTGCCATAACACCTCCACGGCGGACAAGTTTTATGCTTTGAACCTGGACGTGGCGCAGTCCAGGCAGCCCCGCGGGAACATCCTCCAGCACCCCCGCGGGGACATCATCCAGCAGCCCCGCGGGAACATCATCCAGCACCCCCGCTACCTCCGCCTCGGCCTCCACCTGCAGGAGACCCCGTACCACCTCCTTGACCCTCGGCACGAGTGAGGAAGAGAAGGACCGGTCTGAGGAGTCTGGTACTCGAAGGACAGAAAGCGTAGGCATCGGTCTATTTTAACCATTTTGTCCCGTATATAAAGTTGAGGCCTGACCGATCGTAATGCTTCTCTCACTGGGTGTTTTTGTGTCTCCTCACCAGACGCCGACAAGGAGAGCCACGGAGCGGTGCAAGAAGGCGGTGGTACTCATCAGCCCCTTGGGCGACAGACTGAAAGCTGCCCACGGACCGGCTGGCCGGTCCCGGGGGACCAGGAGAGCAGCGCTTGGGGACAGAAAAAAAAGACTCTAGCGGCAATAATGATACACAAATAAAGGATTTAAAATAAATAAAGTTTGTTTGCTTTTGCCGCTGTTGTCTTAATAAATCTTATAAACCGTTTGGTCGGTCTCCTGCTTACTCACTTCACCCGCCCTCCGCTGCCGTAGATGCGGACCCGCGGGGGGGGAGGAACGGCCGGCCCTCGCCGGGCGCATTTCCTCCGTCGGAGGCTCCGGCCGTTAGCTTTAGTCGAACACAGTCTCAACTGCGTAACTACTCCAACAACAACACCGCCAATACCACCGCCACCACCGCGCTGTTCCACCACCTTTGGGGCCTACACGCAGTACCTTGCCCACCGGTCCAACCGGCAGACCCACACTCCCCACTACCTACCATTAGCCGCAGCCACATGCCACTTCCCTTCTCTCACGTAGGGTGCGGGCTGACAGTTAGCACACATTTGAATCGGTTTCCCAAACGGCAAATCCCTTCCACCGCCCCCGTGTCAAGAATGTTCCCATTTCTCACCCCCCCGTGTCAGAAAGTGGCCCCTTTGTCAATTTGACAATTGGGAAACAAATACGTTCCCGTTTGTCAGCACGGCAAACGTCAAGCGGTTTCCCGAACGTCAAAATCGCGAGGGGCCAGCGTTACTGGCTCGCCCTGGCGCCCTGGAGCCGGCTGTGAATGCACTTCACCACCTCCAGAGATGTCAGGGGCGCATCGGCGGAGCCTGCCCTGGACCCGGCTGACGGGCTAAGGGGCACGTGCGCTCATGGCTCGCCCCGGCGCCCTGGAACCGGCTGGCGGGCTAAGGGGCTAAGCTTCAGTGTTATCCGCAAAGGATAGAGCCATCGTTCATGGCTCACTCTGGCGCCCTGGAGCCGGCTGTGAATGCGCTTCACCACCTCCAGAGATTTCAGGGGCGCTTCGGCTGAGACAACCCGGCAGAAAGTGCGTCTCCTGTGCGTGAAACATGCGGCGCGGGGGTGGGGGGGGCGCCTATGGAGAACCGTGATTATTATTATTATTATTAATTATTACTCAGGGGGTGCTTCAGAATTATCTGCCCAGGATAGAGGCATCGTTCCTGGCTCACGTGAGGCCAACAAGGGCGTGTTTTTGGCTCACGTGGTGGCCTGGAACAGCTCAATTATCTGCACGCCAAATGGCAAACGGTTTCACCTTTGTCTTTGGTCTCAGCCAGTCACAGGCCGTCTCCAGGCGGATTTGGAAATTCACTCCGCAAATAAGAGTGACGTTTCGGCTTTGGTTTTTCCTCATTTTCCGCAGAACGCGCTGGAGGTAGGTTGTGTTTCTCTTCTCCCCGATTTCGATGGAAAATTGCATGTTATCACAGCGCTGTCCAATCACCTCAGAAGGACACACAATGTGGCGAACCTGGATGAGCGGAGGATTCTCCTCAACCACGCCACCCGAAGGGTCAACATCAGGGACCTTGCCTGTTCGGTCTCGGGATGCGCGTACAAAAGCACGAGGCTGGACAGGCACCTGAGGGAAAGCCACCCGGAGCTCAGCAAAGAAGAGGCGGAGGTCCACTTAAATAGGGTAAGGACAAGAAAAACTTCATAGGCAGCAGCAATGGCAGGCAGCCAGTTGGAGGAGGCTATTGGTATTTTGAGGCTTCTTGGTTCACCAGACCTCATTAACTGTCTTGTGAACCAAGAAGCCTCTGGAAATATGAGAAATCCTGTCAACGTCAACAATGAGAATAATGAGATAAGCATGTTTAGGCCAAACCAAAGCCCCTAAGTGTGTCTGGTAGTCAGTTCATTGCAACTAAGACAGTTAATGAGGTCTGGTGAACTTGGTGGTCCACCGTGTCGCTGCCGGTCGTTGCCATGGATGTATAAAGAGATAAAAAGATGTATAAAGAGAACTGCCCGATCAGAATCAACCGTTGATCTGTTGCACATGCGCAATTTTACCAACGTGCTGAAAAATGCAACCATTTCCTGTCCTAACTTTCAAAATAAAATCAGGGCGAACACGATATTTGTGAGCGAGTGATGTGCATTGTAATGAGATTGTGTGTGTGTGTGTGTGTGTGTGTATAGGCAACCATATGCACAATTTATGTGCTCAGAGATTTAGGATTATTTAGTTCAGTATGTCTAAACCAATGGGGATAAATATTTATTGCAAATTTCAAATTTAAGTGTGGCAAAACCGGAAGTAGCAGTCAAAAATGGCAGACCTTATGCACAGTATACCTTTACACTCGCACATGCGCGACTCACATCTACGGTTGATTCAGGTCGGGCAGTGTGCCTTCCGGTTACACTGAAACAACTTCCGGGTGCACTGAACAATATTTTAGGCACACACAGACACCCACACACCCACGCAAGGGGGCTCTGTGCCAGACTGTTTTCAGTGTGTTTGCACTGAAATTATTTTACACACACACTCAGATACCCCTACACACACAAGTAGCCTGTATCCCGCTGCCTGTGAAGGTGGTGGGGTGTGAACATTTTCAATGCGCGTGTGCACATTGTCATTGTGTATGTGCAAGTTTTCGGTGTGTGTCCACATTGTAAACGTGTGCGCACGTTTTCAATGTGTGTGTGTGTACGTTTTCAGTGTGTATGTGCACATTGTGTGTGTGTGTGTGTTTTCAATGCGTGTGTACGTTTTCAGTGTGTATGTGCACATTGTAAATGTGTGTGTGTGTGCATGTTTTCAATGCGTGTACGTTTTCAGTGTGTATGTGCACATTGTAAATGTGTGTGCGCATGTTTTCAATGCGTGTGTGTACGTTTTCAGTGTGTATGTGCACGTATTTCAGTGTTCTCACCCTAATCGGCCTCCCATAGATGTGTGTGGTATTTTCATGACTCCCCCACCACCCACACACAGCAATGTCACTTTTCCACACATGAAGTGTCAAATGATTCAACCAACTAAGGCACAGTACCTTCAGCACGTACCTGCTACAGCTAAAGTGTGTGTATACGTGTATTTTGGTGAGCTGTAGCAAACGCCACATCAACACACCACACCTCCGTTGACAAAGACTAGGCATGCGTATAGGTACGTGTTGTAAGTGGAGCGCATGTTTAATTTGGTGCGCTGCTGTAAACGCCTACACACCAACACACCCAATCTAGAATTCATATCAAGAAAGCTCATTGTGTTTTCACCACTATTCCGCCAGGGGCCATTTGACTTTTTTGTGCATGTTAGTAGCGTGCGGTGTAGTGTTGATGTGGCATATGCATGCATATAAGATTACATGTACAGGTAGGTGTGGCGTATGTTAGGAGCACGTGCCCTGTCAATTTGTGTGAATGCCACATGACCACCCCCAGTGTAACACCTACATCATATGTGTGTAACACCTGTATCTCTATTGTGAGTCTATGTAAATTGTTGGTTCTATTGGTTTTATTGCGTTCAGAGGCTTGGTCAGATCTTAAACGTCTTAAGTAGGCGCTAGTGCCAGGTTTGACATTAGTTTATGGGAGGCCGATTAGGGTGAAAACATTGAAATACATGCACATACACACTGAAAACGTACACACACACGCATTGAAAACGTGCACATACACAATGACAATGTGCACACGCGCACTGAAAATGTTCACACCCACCACCTTCACAGGCAGCGGGATACAGGCTACTTGTGTGTGTGTAGGAGTATCTGAGTGTGTGTGTAAAATAATTTCAGTGCGCCCGGAAGTTGTTTCAGTCTAACCGGAAGGCACTCGCTCACAAATCCATGTTTGATCGCGTTCGCCCTGATTTTATTTTGAAAGTTGGGACAGGAAGTGGTGGTTGCGGTCTTTAGGACGTTGGTAAAATTGCGTGACCGGCAGCGACACGGTGGACCACCGAGTTCACCGGAGAAACAAGAGAAAGTTGATGGACAGCAGCAGTGACAGGCAGCCGGTCGGAGGAGGCTTCTTGGTTCAGACCTCATTAACTGTCTGGTGAACCAAGAAGCCTCTGGAAATATGAGAAATCCCGTCAACGTCAACTTGTTGACTGACATGTAGCTTTGACTGTTCATTGTCGTCATTATAAGACAGAGTTTCCTCCTCGGGCCTCTTGTGGTGAGCTGGACTGTTTGTCCCGGGGCTGCAGAGCAGTATTACGGCCTTAAAAAATCTGAATCAACCGGAGACGAGACGCGCAATTTTACCAACGTCCTAAAGACCGCAACCACCACTTCCTGTCCCAAATTTCAAAATAAAATCAGGGCAGACGTGATCAAAAATGGATTTGTGAGCGAGTGCCTTCTGGTTACACTGAAACAACTTCCGGGCGCACTGAAATTATTTTACACACACACTCAGATACTCCTGCACACACAAGTAGCCTGTATCCCGCTGCCTGTGAAGGTGGTGGGTGTGAACATTTTCAGTGCGCGTGTGCACATTGTCATTGTGTGTGTGCAAGTTTTCAATGTGTGTGTGTGTACGTTTTCAGTGTATATGTGCACATTGTAAATGTGTGTGTGCACGTTTTCAATGTGTGTGTGTGTACGTTTTCAGTGTGTATGTGCATGTATTTCAATGTTTTCACCCTAATCGGCCTCCCATATTAGTTAACTGAATCATCTGACACCTCATACACATGAAGACGTAAACCTCTTATCTTATACAGACACACATACAAATAAACACGTCTGCTTATATTTACACACACACTTCCATACATACACACCAAGTTCTCCTTTTCCTGAAGTGATTGATTCCATTTTACCTCTGTCAGGCGAAAACAGAGTATCAATCATCATCATGGCAACACAAAGCTATTAATGCAACTGTAGAAACCAGAGAGCGTAAGAGAGACAGTGGTAGAGAAAGTGTGAAGTAAGTGAGATAGAAAGCAAGAATGTGATGGAGTGATCAAAAAACAGTACATTTGGTCAACAAATTATTAATTTGGTTTTATTTATTATGTAAACCTGTTTGCTGGGTTTCCTCTTTTGTGTGAACTTGACAAAGAAAACATGTATTTATTTTTGTGTAAGAAGAGATAAAATACAATCCATCAGAATTTTCCAAAATTCAGAGAATACAAGTAATTCAGTGTGAAATTGTTCATTAAAAGTCTGATGAAACCCTCCAACACTGCAGATTCTGATGGGATTAAAGTCACTGGACTCCCAGGTAATAATTCCAATTACAGAACCTCCTCAGGTGAGACTTATCCTCTTAGCATTATGATGAAGCAGCTTAAAACAATAACCAGGTCTCTAACATTTTACAATGGCAGAGCTCAGGTTTGTGACAATTCCATACTAAATATTTCTATACACTATGTATTGAATATTAATCATCATAGTATACATTTTTGTTCAGTTAGTATACAAGTAACAATGTGCTTTACCATTTTATGCTAAGAGGAAATGATGCAATACGCATGCCGGCCCATGCAAATCAATCCACCTGCAAGTTTTGAATGTAAATTACATTTTTATTGTCCAAGATCTCTTTGGAGCTGTCTCACCACCATACACATTTTGCTTTAATATTTTGCAGCTGTAAATAGCCTCTCCAATTCCTTTTGAACATTACAATGTTTGACAATAGTGTCAACAGCATACTTAGAAACCAAGGGGATTTTTAGTATTCATATGCTAAGTTTTTCTAACTGTACTTAATTTTGTTACTTATCCAGTGTGAACATACTACAGTCTCAAAATCTGATTTGAAATAGTGTTTAGAATTTGAATGCAGGTTTAAATTCCCTCTAAAGTCTCTATAAAGTGGCATCCATTCAGTACAAACACAAATCAGATGACCAACAACACTGTTCTTTTTAAAATAATAGTTCTTACCTGTCTGACACAGTTTTCAAGGTCAGGAATGAGCCTTCATGAATGATTTTTTTTTATTTCCCCCCGACATTTTTCACCTTTATTGAAAGCTGACAGTATAGAGAGGAGACACTGAAACTAGAGGAGAGAGAGACATGCTAGAAATCGAACCTGGGATATTGACATTACATGGTATATGTCTTAAACACTCCATCAGGACACCCCTTCACACTGAATTATTTAGTAATTCTTTAACAATACTGTCAGCTCAACCAACATAAAGGTCAGTGATGGTGTTTTACAATGCCTTATAAAAGAACAATATAGGAGATTTTTGGTGAATTACGTTTGCTTAGATCATGGAGAGACAGCTGGGTGATGACAACATGATCACAATCTCCAAAATGATGGTTTGATGGAGAAGGAATAACAGTCTGGGGCTGGTACAGTTGGCACTCTCCTTGTGAACTGAAGGCAAACATAGATTCAAGACTGAAGGTAAATGAAGATTGAATACTGTAGAGTAGCACATGGACTATACAGGTAGAGTGAACACGGATATTAAACTCTTGTGCAAAGCTAGACAGCCAGTTAACACTCAAAAGTCCCCCACTAAACACACAAGGCTAAATTAAACAGTGGTCTATGCCAAAAGTCAGAAGATTTACTGTGTGTGTGCGTGCATGCTCGCAGGGGAACTCGTCTTCTCCCAGTTCTGCCCAGAGAACAGAAGTATCGATTAGCCTTCATGTGTTGAATAAACTCCCTGTCTCCTGCTGTTTCTCCATTTTTCTCTGCTGTTCTTGTCTGCCTGTCTTTATGTCTACATTTTCAGGCCGTGGCCTTATTTGCTCTTTTTGTTCCACTCTGTCTTTCTGTTTCTCTGTGTCTCTCTCTGTTGAGCCTCAATACTTATTTTGAATCCATGTGGAATCTTAGCCAGCCTCTTCTCTGCCTTTTTAATGTTAACTGTGAGGTTTACAGCAGGTGTTCTGGCTGCCCTATCACTCACACTTAAATTGTTGTACACACCAGACAATGGACTAGTTGTGTTCTCACAGCTATCCACATACTCAGACTGTCAAGCATAATGTATTGCTGCAAGTGAACTAGTACAAATGTTATGTTGCATATGTACCGGGTCCATACCTCCTGAACTATTACATTTTCGAGTCTTAGATCTTGCGCACCTTTAAGAACCACAAGAGGGCACGACACGCAACAGATTCTGCTGGAAATGAGTGGAAGTAAAGTAAAGAAAGCATCAGTATTTTTCCAAAATATTAT
Organism: Macquaria australasica; assembly: GCA_005408345.1. NCBI lineage: Eukaryota > Metazoa > Chordata > Actinopteri > Centrarchiformes > Percichthyidae > Macquaria > Macquaria australasica. The sequence goes on from SEMN01001086.1 coordinate 28,820, forward strand.
GTTCTAGGCTACATTTAGCTGATGACTTGTGAAATATTGGCAGGAACATTCTCAGTGGGCGTTGCGCTCTGCCAGGGCAGTGCCTTGCCACCGATTCTGTTGGTGATTTTCATTTAATCTCAAGGTGCAGCGGAGTTTTGAAGAGTCTCCAGTATGGATTGCGTCTTTACTTTTTGCAGCTGATGTAGCGTTACTGGCTCCATCACACCATGATCTCCATATTGGGGTGGTTTGCAGCCCAGTGTGAAGCAGCAGGAATGAGGGTCAGTGCCTGCAAGTCTGAGGTACCATGGTAAATGGTGAATTTACTCCTTTGGGTAGGGAGTGAGTTACTGCTTCAAGAAAGTTCAAGTATCTTGGGGTCATGTTCTTGTTGAGTGTTGGTAAGATGGAACATGGGTAACAAACTGTCATGGCACAAGGGGAACTGAGCATGAAAGTGAAGCTCCCTATTTACCGGTCGATCTACATTCCATCCCTCACCTACAGTATGGACATGAGCTTTGGGTAGTGACCAAAAGAATGATATTGCACATAAAAGCAGCCAAAATGACTTTCCTTTGCAGGATGTCTGAGATAGGGTAAAGAGCTCAGGTATCCAGAAGGAGTTTGGAGTAGAACCACTGCTCCCTTGTGTTACAAGGAGTCCATTGAGATGGTTTGGGCATCCGAGTAGGATGCCTCCTGGACGTCTCCGAAATTGGATAGATGGATGGATAGATGGATGAATTTTCCTGTGTCTACCTTAACCAATAAGCAGTGACAGGATCCTGTTTATGATCCACAAACAACTGTGAAGTCTTTCCTTTTGACAACATGTTGTTCACAGGTAGGGGAGCTGGTGAGGCATCATGTCCTTGTCACTGCACTAGTGTCTCCTTCTGGTTTGTTGAGGGACCTACATGGAGGAAGCTGGGATGTGGGATTGAGGTGTGACCATCCCGCATGCTTCACCTGCTAATGAAGCTCATCTCTGGCAGGTGAAAATGAGCCATGTGTAAAGGAGACGCATGGCTTCATCTCATTAACATAGGAATCAGCAGTGACAGTTCTGTGAGAAATAATCAGAAAGGAGCAGACGGGTTCGGTGACGTAGAGAGACAAATTATCATATGTTTTTTTTTTTTAATGGAGTGGAATGAAATGGAGTAAACTCTGTGTCCAATTTGTACCCTGGATTGTCACTGCTGTCACTGGAAACTGTGTAGAATACTGCATATAATAACCACCCAGATAGTGTGGTTATTTTAACACAGTCTGGTCCTGGTCATGCAAGATTTAATCAAAGTAACAAAACGATTATGCCTGTGTAATCATGTTTTGACAATGCACATCACTCAAATTAGACTGCAGATGGAACACATACCTGCAGCCTTCAGATGGCTGTACAGGGAGCTAATCAACTGAAAGGGATGTTGTGGATGACAGGTGCTGGTTGTAATCAATATTACAATATTAATTAATTTTTATTTATTTTATTTTATTAATTAATATTGTATATATCAATATTATTAAAGGCTTGGTTTAGGGTTTGTTCTCACTTACCTCTTGTTATAGTTATGGAGTTGTGAAGGGACGTGTACACACATCTGCTCTTGTAGCTTAGCCAATACGAACACACCGTCTCTCTGAAATAACCTGTGATAGGCTAAAGTCTATCGTCACGGGATAGAGTTTCTGAAGTCTGAAAACAGAGGCAAGAGGGGGGGCTGAAGTAGAGGTCTGCTCTCAGACCACTTGAATTACAATATGCTGCACGGTTAATATGGCATTTTTGCCCAGTGACGCCAAAAGAAAACTGCCTACCCCAGCTTTAAAAGCAGTAAGTAATGTCGGAGTCAGTGGCTCTTTAAGGGCTTTGTACCATTCAGAATTGAAACCATCCTTACCCGGAGATTTGTTTGTCTTCAACTTGGCAATTGCTGTATTTAACTCACCCACTGTTATTTCTGACAATAATTTCTCATTTTGTTGTTCCATGATTCGGCGCAAGTTTAAGGATTCAAGAAATCTTTCTACTTGGCAGTCATTTTCTAGTTGTTTTTGGGAATACAAGTTTTTATAGAATAACACAAAGCTTCTATGTATATCTTCTATTCCATGTTGTATGACATATGTTTGGGGGTTGTGAATCTTATAGTTATCAGCCTGTTGTTTTTGTAATTTATATGATAACAATTTCAAAAATCTACCGCCCAATTCATAATATCTTTGCCTGGTATAAATTAACTTTTTTGTATTTCTTGTGTGTATAGATCATTAATTTCCACTTGTATCTTTTAATCTCTTGTCTTACCTTGGGGTCCAAATAATCTTTGTGTTCTCTTTGTAATTGTTTTAGTTGATTTTGCAAATGCTTAAGCTTCTCCTGTCTTCTTTTCTTAAGTTGAGAGGTAGTAGTGTAAGAGTCATGAGTAAAGTTAATTCATATGTTTAAGAAAATGTAAGATTTATAAGTTAATGTTAAAGATTAATGGTTAAGATTATTTGCTAAAAATATATTTACAATGTTTTCAGTTAACTATTTACATATTAATATTTTCTATTATTTACATGTTTAAAATATTTCTTCAGCATGTTTTAGACTGCTAAAATACGGTGTTGAATCTGCACCTTTGGGTTCAGTGCATTTACCTAAGTAAGTCTTAGCTTCTGATTGGTTACTTTTAGTCACATGAGATTCTGAACAGGAAGTGAAGGGTTGTTGTTGATGTGCGCTGTTGAAGCATGGAGAGTGAAGTTTGCTGCTAAGGGAATAATCCGTCTCCATCCTGCTGTTATTTCTCACAAAGAGTGATTCAACCACCACACAACGAACCCGCACGTTACAGTAGCAATGATTTTCCCCCTCATTTCAGCTTTACATGCATTCTTCTGCCACGCCAGTCTCAGGATGTCCTTCATTCTGTAACTGAGAAACTTTACCACGATTGATCTCGGCGGAGCATCGTCTGGGTGGCGGGGGGCGAGTGCTCGGTGTGCCCTTTCGATCTGGATGACCGTGGAAGTATCCACTCCGAGTTTCTCCCTCAACAGTCCCTCCACAAAGGAAATTATATTAGCATAGTTCTTCTCAGCCCCTTCCTTGACCCCACAGATTATGTTCTCCCGCCTGGAGCGGCCTTCCTGATCCGTAATCCTAGTTTCTAGCTGGACTTGTAGTTTCAACGGTTCCATCATAACCTCTTTGGTAGACTGAAGTCTCGTCTCAGTCTCTTCGATTCATCCCTCAGCTTGCTCCAGCCTGTTATTGACGATTCTGATGTCTTCTTTTATATCTCTGAGTTGTTCTGTGCTGTCATGCCGAAAATCTCGTAGTTCTTGAAGAATCAATTCGTTAACAGCTGTGCCATGTTTTCCCAATCCCCCCTCATCTCGAGCATACTCCTCATGGCGACTGTTATCTTGTGAGTTAGCATGCCTTCGCCCCTCTTCTTCAGCTAGTTTCTCATGCGCTGTGGGTTTTTTTGTTTGTGCCTAGCATGTACTTGTGCCCCATTTTTCATGTCATAAGTTGTATAAATTAACTATACTTTAATTCCAAGACCAATATTTTAAGATGTCATCAGGTTGGTGACGTCCTTGGAAATTCTCTATAAATCCTTTAACATGCAAACAGTGTGTTGAAAACTGCTGTTACCCAAGAGTGTAATAACTCGTCTTGCAGAAAACTAATGATCACGTATGCACATATTTGTACACAAAAGCAGTCACAGAACTTTAAATGAACAATTCTGCCACAGATGCGGTATCTGACTGTCACCCACTGGTTCTTTTAATAATCAGTCAATATCACACATTACTGTAAAGGATAAAAGCAAAGGACTCAGCTGACGCACAAATACGGAAAAACAAACACTGTTGTCTAAGGAGAAATATCAAATTCTGGCACATTTTTGAAGGACCTTTGCCGAGTCCTTTTTCTGCCACTTCATCTCCGTTCAGCTGATCTACGCTGGCAGGCTGAGGAGACTGTATTGACCTTTCTGCTCTTAATCCATGCTGACAAAGCCTAAGGGCACAACTTCTCCTGGACACGTACTCATACACGAGAGAAAGAGCAGTCCAATCTATACACTCACTTCTGCCTGCAAACTGGAGAGTACCTGCCCACTGCTCATATTGCCTTTGAAGTTGGTTTGCTCTGGAGTGGTTGAGGTGAGCTGGAGTGTTCTGTGATTGTCCGGCTAAAGACGAAGAATCAGAGAGAGTGAAGAAAAAATTAGACAAAAGCCAGCATTGTATTATTTTTCCATCACTGACATGATTCCATGAGCTTGGAGATGTTTTGTAAGAATTAAGAGAATAGTAGATGAAGTTCATGAATGAATAAAACATCACTCATCCTAGTGCCAAGAAGCATGTTTTAAATGCTTGAGCTCTCGTGTAAGCCAGTGTGTATGACAGTGGATGGAGAAGGCTTAAAATTATCATTTCAGCTCAAGCTAAAAGCATTATAAGTAACAGTTTCTGCTTTAATGTCAGAAATGATTTATTCACACAGCTGCAAATGCTTTCTCCTGTTAGGCTCTAGTCATTTGTGGATTTTGATTATGTTAGAATTCAGATTTAGACTAGGCAATTTTTAATAGCAATTATATTTCTTTAATACGCAATTTCTGATGATACTATACAATGAAGAAACACACTGAAAATCAGTGGTGTCAGCTAGTAATGATATGCCCCAGTGCAAGGATTTTTACCCAGCCCTACTTGCCTTGTGACACGCACAATCATGCACACACACTACTTGAATTTCAAAAGGTCAGGCTTTCACATTACATTTATTTGACACATTTATCCAAAACGACTTATTTATTGTAAGTGCATTACCATGTGGATACAATTAAAAAATTACAAGAATCATGCAAATACATCAACAGTTTGTTTTGTTTTTGTTTTTGTTAATTATGTGCCAAAGTGCAGTCTGAACATAAGTTTTCAGTCTGCGACGGAAGTGTACAGTTTCTGCAGTCCTGGTGTCGATGGGGAGCTCGTTCCACGATTATGGAGCCAGGACCGCAAATAGTTGTGATTTTGATGAGCGGTAGCTGGGGCCCCCTTGTAGTGAGGGAGTAGCAAGCCGAATGGCAATAGCACAGCATAGTGGACTGGCTGGGGTGTATGGTTTGACCTTGTCCTGAATGTAGGATGGGCCTGAAGCATTCGCAGCACGGTAGGCAAGTACCAGTCTCTTGAATCGGATTCGAGCAGCTATTGGTAGCAAGCGCAGGGTGCGGAGAAGCTGTGTAGTGTGGGAAAAACTGGGGTAGCTGCATTCTGGATCAGCTGCAGAGGTTGAATGGCACATGCAGGCAGACGAGCCAGGAGTGAGTTGCAGTAGTCTAGACGCAAGATGACATGGGCCTGGACCAGAACCTGCGGCGTCTCCTGGGTGAGGAACGGATGTATCCTCCTGATGTTGTGGAGAACGAAAGAAGATAGTTAAAGTAATGAGTCAGATGTTAACTTCTCTGTCTGGATGTTGAAATCAATAGAAGTATGTTCGATAGGAGGACGTCTAATTCCTCCAAGAATTCCCCAAGAGGACCTGGTGGGCGGTAGAGCACTACAATGTTTAGTTTCACTGGATAAATAACAAAGCATGAAATTTGAAAGAAGGGGTGAAGTGTGGAAGCGGGTAGAGAGAAAATCTCCATTTGGAGGAGATTAGCAAACCAGTGCCACCCCCTCTGCTAGCAGGTCTGGTGTGTGGGTGAAAGAGTAGGCTGAGGAGAGGGCTGCAGGGGTGGACATCTTCTCTGGTGTGCTCCAAGAGGAAGTCCAGACATCGCAAGGCCAGAGATGAACTCAGTCTTGCGGGAAGCTGAGTGGCAGCTCCACAGGCCCCCTGTGACATGGTATTGGGTGTGTGTGGAGCGGGTGGGATAGATTAGATTAGAAAGGTTACAGTGATGTCGTGAGCTGGTGTGTTGTCTCTAGTATTTATGAGAAGAGTGGTACAGGAATGGAAAACATATCAGATAAGGAATAGGATAAGGAAAAAGCAGGTAAATAGACAAAGCAAAAGATCCTTCTTAATCTGTCATCTCACTTGTCCTCTCACGAAGGACTCCTGCGAAAGATTCCTTTATCTTCGTGTACCTGAGTCTTTGTATGATGAGGCTGCCGCTTCAAACAAGTGGTGACTTTTTGAACACAAGTGCTGATTGCTTAATGGGGTGTGTTTAGCACTTCTGTAGCCAGTGTTAATTAGTAATACAATGAACCCATGGTGATGGCCTGGCAATAGAAACTCGTTTCCACTGAAAGCTCAACAAACGAACAGCAGAAATCACACCTCAGTCAGGGAAGAGGTGTGATTTCTAAAAATCCTATACTGTTATTAATAATGAGGTCTCTTAACCCTACACTCATTTTAGATTAGTTAACCACAACCCTAGGTGCATGTAACCCTAGCTTGCACAAACCCTAGACCAAAACAGAATATAGACTGACTGACCTGACACAATTTACTAATACCAAAGGTTAAAATTCAATAGAACAGGAGACTAAACTAGATAAGAAAGACTACAAACACCACAAGAACAGCATGCAATTAGACAAAACATATTTCAACCTGACACAACAGACAGTCAAGCAGAGAAATGCCTATTTAAAAAGTAAATATACTGAGACCAGTTCTAGCCGTCTTTGAAGAAAGTTACCCCCAGAAGTCAAAATGCACACTTCACATTATAATTTATTATGCTCAAGGACATCAAATTAGATAACCTAGCTAAACTAATACTGTAAGTAAGCCAGTTTGAAGTTCTAAGATAAACACAATTTTTAAACTGGTTTTTAACTGAAACTTATGATTCTATATTTAGTTTCTCATCTATGCTATTATTTCTCCTTCCTTTGGTGCATGACTATCAAAAAAAGCATATTTCACTTTTAGAATGCATGCTAGGCAAGCTGACTTCAGTCACACAACGCAGAAATTATAAGCATGATGGCAGATCTGCAAACACCCCCGTGCTCACCTATCTGATGAGCTTTACAATTGATGGACTAACAGAAAGCTATTTGTTGATGACCAGCAGTGTATCCATTATATCCAACAATACTTATGTGCAGCATTTCCAGCTACAGCACCTGGTTGCCAGATTTGGTCAGTGAGCACAGGTTTTGGTTGAGGTCTCTCTTATTTTTATATTGTTTTTTGAATATTGATTAAACAAACAAGATAAAACATGTTAATTTGTGCACTTTAGAGCTGTTGGTAGGTCTATTTTATAACTTTAGACAGTGCTAGGCTAGCTGTGAAAGGTCAGTGCTTGGACACTAGTCTGACTCACAGGTATGTTGTGGGCATAAGCCTGCCATTGGCCGACTATTTCAGTTGGAAATCTCATCCCCTTTCGCTATCTACCACCATCTCTTTTGCAAGGGCACCGCCACTGCATCCTGGGCTTAGCGTCGACCAAAATTGTTGTGATTGGTTTAAAGGAATACAAACAAGCCAGAGCATTTTTCCCCCTATACCAGAATGATAATGGGTTCAGCCAGACCTTTCTCCAGCGCTGACACAAGTGTGGAGAGGTCTATGCGAGATTACTTGGACACTGACCAGACACAGCAGTGACCCACATGTGTCTTTTGAGGTCTGCTGGCAATCTGGCATGCAGGGGGTGGAATCATGGGTGAAGCTGAGCAAGAGAAGAGAAAACCAAATCACTCTTTAACGGCCCATGCAGTACTTTACCCAAAAGGCAGTGTACAACAAACCAAAAATGAAAATGAATAACTGCAAGGCTGTATCTACACTAATAAGCTACCCTATACAGAATGGGGATGAAATGTATACTTTATGAATAAAACATTAAACTTTGTGTTGACGAACATGGAAACATGCATCACTGTATCTGATCATTTAAACAGATATAAAGTTCTATTTTTTGTTAAGAATATCCAGCGTATTGGCACAGGATGGAATGGGATATTGTATCAGAAAAAGTAAGATTCTGACAGCCTCTAGCCTGTCAGAATGTGGTCCCTCTAGCCTGCCTTCTCAAAGACACCCCCGCAGCGCTTCGCGGCTGCAGAGCAGAGCACCCCAGGCTTCAGAGGCAGCTGCAACGCCATCCAGCAGTGGAATGAGAGGCTAGTCCACCACACACACACCACTGTCCCCCGTCAAAAGTTATTCCCCTCTGTTTGCCATCATGCCTCTTTGCCACTCGTCGATACGAGTGCCATGGCATTGAATGTAAAGAGCCTGAAGCTCCATGTGGAGCCGGGACGTGTTGTTTTGTACTATATGCCGCTGTAGGCAAAGGAGGTGTTGGAAATTTATCACAAGTTGCAAGATTTTCTGCCATTGAATCAGGCTTTCACCATCTGATGGGACGTGTACGCACATCTGCATTTGTAGCTCAGCCAATACGAACACACCGTCTCTCTGAAATAACCTGTGATTGGCCAAAGTCTCCCGTCATGGGCTAGATTTTCTGAAGCCTGAAAACAGAGTCAAGAGGAGGGGCTGATGTAGAGGTCTGCTCTCAGACCACTTGAATTACAATATGCTGAATGGTTTTTATGGAATTTTTGCCCAATGACGCCAAAAAGATACTGCCTACCCAACCTTAAACTATTGTATATCCAGAACATCTTATCATCATCATCATCATCTCCTGTGGCTGGTCAGTATCCAAGCACTGACCTGCCACAGGTCAAAAAATATTCTCAAGCCCTACTGAACACATGGGAGTGGGGAGAGGCAGACGGACACATGGGGAAAATACATATGGATATTAAATGTTAATGAAATCTTAAAATGAGCACATGCTTGGTTTGTCATGATTCCAAGGACTTTTGTGTACACTGTGTGTTTTTGCTCTGTTTCCTGTTTTATTTTGAAGGTCTGTTCTTTGTTCACAGTTATGATTTACTTCCCGCCAGTTTTGATTAGGTTCACCTGTTTCTTTACTCACCTGCCCCTGATTCCCTCATTTAGTTTTGCCCTATTTATACCGGCCCCTTTGTTCAGTGTTGGTTCATTTCATGTCGTGTTCCCGGTGTTTCCCTGTGTGTGGTTTCCTGAGTTCCTGATGTCTGCGCTGCCTGTTTTGTCATTTAATAAAACCCTTTTTCAACTGCTGGACCTGCCTCTTTGTTTGCGTTTGGGTCCTTCTCCCTGCTGCCTAGTTGGCTACTCCTGACACGGTTTGTTTATACACACACTGAACCACACAGACTGAAGCACCATTTTTCCTTAATGTTGGGAGCCAGATAATCATGCAGCACTTCATTAGGGTGTGTGTTTGATTTCATGGTGTCTTATTAGGACTCATCAGTGGTCAAACACCTGTGGGAGATTACTATTGCAGCAGGTTTAGTGGCTTGTGAAGAAACACGCCTCTCTGTTATTACATGCATCCCTCACTAGCCCACAGAGAGCAGTGGGAAGAAATGAAGGAAGAAAAACATCATGATGCTGCTGCAGCTGATGAGCTGCTGCTCTGAAAGGCAGTGGCAGTTAGAGGACAGGACAAGGTGGAGATGTGGCTTGAAAATACATCCAGCCAACTAGGAAAACGTAGCATATTTGACATCACACATTAGATTTCTTAAAGCACATTTTGAAGCTTGGATTTTGGTTCACTTCTCATTCTATTTCTGTTACTTACTGCTAAATTATCAGAGAGGGGTTAGAGGTGAGGAGGAACTCAAAAACCCTAGGATCTACCAATACTGTCCATGTTTAATGAACACCTGCTTAAACATCCAGTTGTCCCTTGCAGCCTTCTTTTGCCCGTAAGGCTGGGGTATGTTTCAAATGAACTAGGTCATATGTCAGTCTAAAGGCAAAAGTGTTGATAGCTGTACTGAATGGCCACACGTGAAGGTTGGGTGAAAAGTCTGCCATCATGGCCTTCCCTTAACTGTTTTGCACTTCCTCTTTGATCTCTCTCCAAGAACTCTGTCTATTGTGTGTCTTTGTAGCCTTGATGGGAAGAATCAAACAAAGGAAGATAATGGTGCACACTTTTAGTCTCTCCTCACACATGAAAAGTAAGAGTTGTGCAGAATGAAAAAGATCTTGAGAGATAAGTTCAAACCCTGCTTACCTTCACACCTCCACACACCTGGCCAAACTGTGTAAATTGGTTGTGATTTTATCCGATTATTGGTTTCAAGAAGTTACAAAAGCTGTCAGAATCAGAATCAGAAATCCTTTAATAGTCTCACAGTGGAGAAATTTACATCGTTACAGCGCAGATAAGAGGTAGAATAAAGAGATAGATAAGAATATAAATAGAATAAAAATAGAACAAAAATAATTAAGATAATAAGTTTGAGTAGTACAAGTGTATAAGCTGAATAAAGTGTATAGTGTATATATTGCACATAAGTGTTTTTGTGGCACGACAGTGAGGTAACAGTTCGTGTGATGGTCTACCAGGGTCCATGGTGGTTGTACAGTCTGACCGCTGCAGGAAGGAAGGACCTGCGGTATCTCTCCGTGAGACACCGCGGGTGAAGCAACCTGTCACTGAAGGAGCTGTACAGTGTAGACAGAGTGTCGGACGCAGCTTTCCAAATTCCAACATTGGAAAGGTGGTTTCAGATGCTATTAATGTATGGTTACATTACACTTTCGTAAGCCCATCTCCAATTCACTTCAGTTGAAGCCCTTACCCCAGCCAAATTCAAACATGCATTTCCTCTTTCAGTGTGATCTCCAGCTCAACAAGCGCTTTGAAGAATATTGAGGCCCTTAAACATCCAGCATATCCTTTGCAGCCCCCAGTATCTTATAATCTGTTCCACACATCCCTTTTTTATGCTGTCCCTATTTGGTAGGTCCTTGTCAACTCATAAAATGAAAATATTATCACATAATTTGCATCAGGTATTTTATATTGTGGTGTTACTGGTGAATAAGTCACAAGAAGTAGAGGACTAAAAAAAAATTAAAATTAGACTGCTCTAGTAAAGTGTGAAAACTTCATAGGGAGAAGGTCGGGGTGGATGGATGCGTCAACAAAATGTGCAACGTTGACACGGGAGACCGCTGTTTACTTCCTGTTTCCTATCGAGCAAAGAAATAGTTGGGCACATAAATCCCTGTAACATGGCAAATTACATTTTAATACACAGGTTTTGTACGGATTAAACAAACAAAATATAATGTGTAATGTTAGTGAGAGGCGTTGATAGCCAGATTTTCTTACTGCTGGACAGAGCCAGGCTAGCTGTTTCCCCCTGCTTCCAGTCTTTGTACTAAGCTAACTGGCTGCTGGCTGTAGCCTTATTAGCTGACAGATATGAGAGTCAATCTTCTCATATTTTCAAACTTTAGTATTTTGGACTGGTCTTAACTTGTTATGGTCTGAGCCATGTTGTAGAGAAATTCTGCTAACTAGAAATTCAATTATCATTTTAGCTGCTATGTCACAATCTATTCCCCACAGCCACCTGAAGTCTCTCACGGTTATTTACCAGGGGCCATCTCCAATGATTGAATGCTGTATCCTGTGTTCTGGTCCATTCGTCGCTCACTTTTGAGACACTCTGTGGTCTTGTAGGTGCTCAATCCTGCCCTCCACCGTCACCTACACCCACCATCCTGCCTTTTTCAGTGTGTTACATCACACTTTAAGGCTATTCTATGTAACTTATTCACAAGGAAAGCAAATGCAACACATATGTTAATTGATCACCAGGGTTCACTTGTATATGTGTCATGAAAGGAGGAGCTGGGTGGATGGGTGGAGGCAATAGAGGTTGAGGTGCGAGGAGGATGAGTGTTAGTGAGGTGAAAGATCATTAGTGAGAAAAAGGTGTGATTAATTTCTCAAATTCACACCTGTGGCCCACAGTACGAGTGAATCCAGATCTGTGATATGGAGAATGAAACAACTCTGTTGTACCCTGCTGTTCTTTGCTAAACAAGATTGGATTTTTCATATCTAATTCTGGCTAATCCAAATGATGTGAAAGACGCAGAACCACCAAGCTGGTGACTGAAAGCCAGCTAAACAGATTCAGAAAACAAGCGCACCACAATGAGTCCTGATATCTATTTACAGTTTATTGTGTCAGGTTGTGTGCAAATATCCCTGCAGCTTATTGAAGACTTGTTGGCTTTGTTTTATATTTCTCTTGTACATCACAGTCACAACCTGCCATATCCACATTTGTTGATTTCAGGCACTTCACAGTCAGATATCCTCCAAATTTATTATCTGGGTTGAAATGAAACACAGAAGCTGATAGAATTTAAAACTACTCCCCAACTCTACAATTCAAACTTACCAAAGACTCTCTGACGTCTGGGGTGATAATGGCAGCTGTTCCAGTAAACTGTGGCAAGTCAATACTCTTTTCCGTTGACTCATGCCTCTCTCTGCAGGTGAGGTTGTGGGCTGCAGATGCTGCATTTAGGACTAGATATGGCACTTAGTATTTTTAGGTGACCAGGCCAAAAGGCCTAAATATGCATTTTAGTTTGGTGTTGTGACTGTACTCATGCGATGGTAACAAGCATGTTACATTTCCTTCATGCAAGCATGCTGAATGTATACAGATGAACATCTGGCAAGATACTTTGCTGCAGTATCTTGATACAAAGGAAATATACTATGAGTGGCGACAAGCATGTCACATTTTCTTTGAATTCATGCAAGCATGCATGACCTTATCAGGAAAGATTTGCGAATGCAATACATGATTGTTTGGTCAATGTCAGATATAGTCTTATACAGTTTAAAATGTTACACAGACTCTATTCCAGTGAAAAGTTACACCGTATTTTTACTGATGTTTCACCTGTTTGTAATCGATTTAAGTCTATGATTAATAATTTAACACATTCTTTCTGGTCATGTATTAAACTTTACACATGTTGGAAAAGCATCTTTCATTGTTTCTCTGAGGCTTTTGGGAAGTGTTGGGAACCTGATCCACTCATAGCCATCCTTGGAGCAACAACAACTGTTTTGTTTGGAATGGTGATTGCGAAGAAGTTAATTTTGCGAGTGTGGAAAATGGACTCTTACCCACGTATGATTTGTGATTGAGAGAAATGGCAAATTCATAACATCTGGAGAGACTGAGATTTTATAATGAAGACAGAGGAGGTGTGTTCGATCTGGGAGCCTGTACTGAAATTTTTTCAGGGTAAGGACTGATGTATTGTTTCCAATAGAAAGCAGTGTATATTCCTTTTTTTTTCTATATATATATATATATATATATATATATATATATATATATATATATATACATATATATATATATATATATATATATATATATATATACATTTTTGTACATTTTAAAGAACAACTGCTCTGTATTTTATTTAATTGTGTCTGTGGTTATTGTTATTACCAAGGATGTGCTGTGTCCGTTTGTGTTTTCTTTGTATTTTGTATTTGGTCTGCATTTACTATGCTTTCAAAAAATAATAAACACATTTTAAAAAAAGTACTTAAATACTGGCATAAAATTGCAGGAAATACTCATGTCAAATCCTCAGTATTACATAACTAGCGGATAAAGGTGAAGCAGGGTCAGGTGGACCTAGGTCTGACCATAAAACTGGGTAGATAAAAACTACTGAATCAAATCAGCAGGAAATAAAATAAAAAATGAAGTAAAGTCTGAATTTAAATGACTTAGATGAATAATTCTTTTTTGTTCCAGTGCCGCTGTGAGTGGCAGCCTGTTGCAGCAGCTCCCGTTCGCGGTTTGAGTTTTTTTGAGTTTACTAGTTTGCTAGTGAAGTATACTCGTTCTTTTTTTGCTATATTCTGTATGTATTTGCTATGTATTTTTAGTACTTGTTATATTGCTACTTTTTGGCGTCTTTGGCGTTTTTTGGACATTTTGTTTATCTTTTATGGAAACAAGACTGTTGATACCCTTAGAGACCGCGTCCGTAGTTACCGCCGGCAGCCATGGTGATTCCATTGTTTACACCAGGGATCAGCTGTTAGCTCTCCGTCATACAGCGGTGCTAACACCCGGGGAGAGACCTGATGTGCCCAGCGAGCTTAGGAGGAGGAGACGGGGAAGCCGAGTGGGTGCTCAGTGCCGCGCCAGGAGAAGACGTTATACACCCGTCCTTCCATCGATTATCATGGGGAATGTAAGATCTATCACCTTTAAGATGGACGAGCTGGCGGCGCTGACCCGGCATCAGAGGGAATACCGGGAGTGTAGCATCATGCTATTCACGGAGACTTGGCTAACCGCGCTAACTCCGGATACGAACGTTTCGGTAAATGGCTTCCAACTTTTTCGGGCGGACAGGATGAAGGAGAGCGGTAAGAGGAAGGGAGGAGGGCTGGCAGTGCTTAATGATAGATGGTGTAACTCTGGGCACATCACTGTTAAAGAGCAAACCTGCGACAAGAACATTGAACTGCTAGCTGTTAGCATGAGGCCATACTATCTACCGAGGGAATTCTCGCATGCCATCGTGATGGTAGCTTACATTCCCCCCTCTGCTAACGCTGAGGCAGCCTGTGATATCCTGCTCTCAGCAGTAAGCAGGCTGCAGACACAACACCCAGATGCCCTCCTCGTCATCTCTGGTGATTTTAATCATGCCCCTCCGTCCTCCTCTCTACCCACATTCACTCAGTATGTTACGTGCCATACCAGAGACAACAGAATACTGGACTTAGGTTATGCCAACACCAAGGATGCATACATCTCATTGAGTCTCCCCCCCCGGGCAGATCTGATCACAACCTTGTGCATCTCAGACCTGTCTACAGACCTCTTGTGCGCAGGCTGCCTGCTGTCCCACGTACAGTGAAGAAGTGGTCTAACGGAGCAGAGGGTGCTTTGAAGGACTGTTTTGACACTACTGTATGGGACATTTTTAGTGACTCTCATGGGGAAGATATTGACAACCTCACAGACTGTCTCCCCTCAAGGAAAAAAAGAGAGTTTTTGTATCGGGTAACAAGGATGAGTTGAAGAGAGTTCAGCGAGAGCTGAGGAGGAGGATCAGGGAGGGGAAAAACAGCTACAGGAGGAAGTTGGAGAGTCAACTGCAGAAAAATAACACCAGAGGAGTTTGGAAGGGCCTTAAAACCATCTCGGGCCATATGGACTCCAAGCCCTGGCCTGCAGGGGATCAGAAGTGGGCAAATGACCTGAACGTATTCTTCAACAGATTCGATCAGGCATCTACCCCTCCCCCTGCCCCGTCTCCTCTGCAACCATCATTACCATCTACCCTCCCTGCCTGCAGCCCCCCCCTCCCTCATCTCACCACTCATCACTCCCCACAGCCCTCAGCTTACAGCCACTTAATACACCCACACCACAGCCTGGGCTGGGCCCATCTCCCCATTTCACACCCGCAAACACCCCCCATTCAGCCCCATGCCCCTACAAGCTCAACCGGGCTGTTCCTCACAACATCCCAGGTGAGAAACGAACTGAGGAAGATAAGGGTGAGGAAGGCGGCGGGCCCAGACGGCATCAGCTCCAGACTTCTGAAGTCCTGTGCGGACCAGCTGTGTGGGATTGTTGAGCACCTGTTCAACCTGAGTCTGAAGCTGGGGAGGGTGCCAAAACTGTGGAAAACATCGTGTCTGGTTCCTGTGCCGAAGACCCCACACCCCAAGGACCTCAATGGCTATAGGCCAGTGGCATTGACCTCTCACCTGATGAAGACCCTGGAGAGACTGGTCCTTGTTCACCTGCGTCCGCTGGTGAGCCCATGTATGGACCCTCTGCAGTTTGCCTTCACACATCCCTCTCTCACCTAGAAAAGGCTGGAAACACTGTGAGGATCATGTTTTTTGATTTCTCCAGTGCTTTTAACACCATCCAGCCCAGGATTCTGGGGGACAAGTTGGAGCACGCTGGGGTGGACCATCACCTGGCAGCATGGATCCTGGACTATCTCACAAACCGACCACAGTATGTGAGGTTACAGGACTGTGTTTCTGACACACTTCTCTGCAGCACAGGGGCTCCACAGGGAACCGTTCTGGCACCTTTCCTGTTCACCTTCTACACAGCGGACTTCACCCATAACACTTCGAACTGTCACCTGCAGAAGTTCTCTGACAACTCTGCCATCGTCGGCCTCATCACCGACGGGGATGATAGGGAGTACAGAGAACTGACCCAGGGCTTTGTGGGTTGGTGTCAGCAGAACCGCCTCCAGATCAACGCGGGTAAAACCAAAGAGCTGGTGGTGGACTTCGGCAGGCGCAAACTCCCTCCACCTACACCAGTGAACATCCAGGGAACGGACATTGAGATTGTGAAATCGTACAAGTATCTGGGTGTTCACTTGAACAACAAACTGGACTGGTCAGACAATACGGCCAGAGCCGTCTCTTTTTGCTCAGGAGACTAAGGTATTTTGGAGTGCAGGGTGCGCTCCTGAGGACTTTCTATGACTCTGTGGTGGCATCAGCTGTCTTGTATGGGGTGACCTGTTGGGCCAGTGGCATCTCTTCCAGGGATAGAAAGAGACTGGACAGACTGGTAAAGAAGGCCAGCTCTGTCCTTGGATGCCCTCTGGACCCAGTGGAGGTGGTGGGAGGCAGGAGAATGGTGGCCAAGCTATCATCACTACTGGAGAACACTTCCCACCCCCTACATGTCACTCTATCAGAACTGGGCAGCTCCTTCAGCGACCGGCTGCTCCACCCGCGGTGTCTGAAGGAGAGGTACCGTAGGTCCTTCCTGCCTGCTGCTGTCAGACTCTATAATCAGTACAACTCCCGGTAATCTACACTTGACTGTCAGTGTGCAGACTATTCGCTACTATACTTCATCTGCTGCTGTGCATTATCTTCATGCATATATTTTATTCATGATGTTATCTACTTCATATGTTGCTGTGAAATATTTTCATGTACATGTATATTATATATGTGCAATATTTTTATCTTATCTATTTGTTCATACTTACAACTGCACTCAGTCACTCTATTATTTATTTCTGTCTATACTGTGTACAGGACTATTTTTCTATTCTATTTATTTTTATTGTATTTCTATATATGACATTTTTGCTGGCTGCTGTAACGCTTAAAATTTCCCCGCTGTGGGACAATAAAGGCTTATCTTATCTTATCTTAACATGTTAAACATTTGTTTGCCAGTAGGGCTGGGGCAACTCATCGACATTATCGACATAATTGGAATACGTCGATTTGTATAACGTGCATCAGTACGTCGCAATGTCTGCACCTGGTCACTGCGTCGATTTCCCTGGAGAACAAGCTACAGCTAAACAACATCGTCCACAATCGTTTAAAGCAGTCTTTCCCAAACTTAGGGTCGCGACCCAAAATGGGACACGGACCTGTTTTTATTGGGTCACCAATTGGCAGAGTAAAATGCATAACAATGCTATGATATGAGAATTCATACGCTGGTCTGTTCAGCACAAATGCTGTGTGCTCTGCACGTACTCATAGAACTAGAGTTACTTCCAGTAACTACTTTTTTTTTTTTGCTATGCTGTTCTGTTCAGCTGAGATACTATGTGAGGGGCTGTTTACCCCTCCACCTCTTCTCACAAACCTGGACCTGAAAATGTGTTTGTGCTCTCTGACTGAGGTATTAGCTGCGATTGCTGACAATATCTTGCTAGCCGCGATTGCGTCCCTCTGTCCCCAACTCACAGGCTCGTCCCTAATGTGGAGGCAGAGTGCATTTATTCAACATTGCTTTTATGGTGGAAGAGTTAGTAATGTGTGTGTTATGTTTGTTTTCAACTAGTTAGTGTGTATGTGTTAGTTTCCATGCTGGACAAATGTGTGATTTTTAATAATAATATCCTCTGTCATCTACCTCTGTCGCATTCAAGGCATTCATGGTTTGTTGTGTTCTTTATTAGTAGTTTATAAATGTAGATGTTATGACAATTCATGATCTATTTTTATATGTTGGGGTCCCGGGGAGAAACCAAATTTCTCTTTTGGGTCTTGAGCTGAAAAAGTTTGGGAAGCCCTGGTCTAAAGTGAGGGAGTATTTTAGACAGAGACCCAACAATGTGGTGCTCTGTAAGCTCTGTAATTTGGAAATGGCTTATTGTGGGGAATAAAATTAGATAGTATTTGTTTTCCAGTGTTCATTGATTCTAACTGTTTGATAATGATTGTTTTAACAGATCACTGGAAGTCTAATACCGAGTGTAATTGTATAACATATGTACGCATAGTATTAATGAGCACAAGCAGCATAGAATAAACAGATGAAGAGACATCAGAGCATGACTAGCAGCAGAACAGATGCATTAGCTATCACATGCTTACATGAGCAGGAGTACGAATGACCTAAGGGAAAACCCCTATGAAAAGACCCAATGTAAAGATAGGCGGTAATAAACTAAAGGACATGAGAAAAACATCAGATGACTGTTAACTATGAACAAAGCATGTGTAATAAACTAAAGGACATGAGAAAAACATCAGATGACTGTTAACTATGAACAAAGAATGTGGAAAACATCAGATGTTTAACCAACCCTTAGGGTAAATGGAAGGTACCAAGAAGGACACTGAAAGCACATGTTTTTTTTAAAAATAGACTCAGCATTGTTGTCAGACACCATTAACTACGGACCAAAGAGGATGAGCCCTTAGGGCTTGGAAAACACCTAGCAGATGACACGATTGTTTATTGTGAACCAAGCACATCAGATGACTTGGAGTGTTGACCACTGGAGAAATGACACCATTGTTTCTCAAACACAGGAGAATGGGTAAAAAAAGAAAATAATGGTGTCTAATAGAAGTGGTAACTCAAGGTCAGGAGGAGGTACTAAAGTTGTAAAACCACAGAAGGAGGGGTTCCAGAAAGAGTATAAAAGGCAGGATCTGTGCATTGAAAGATCAGTACTTCCATGGAAGGACTCATGTTTGCTGTACTGCTTGCTTTGCTTGAACAGTAAACTTTGCTCACATCTGAACTCTTTTTGATTCAGCGTTTTTATTAGTGACTGTTAGTCTCTACAGTGTGGTGAAGATCCTGAAGACATCCGGCCCAGCTTCTTGATTTTTCCTCCACATTATCACAGCAGTAGAACTACTATGCACGAACACTTGAAGCAAAAGTGAAAGCATCCCAGAGCGCTTTGTCAAGACGGCAGCAAGACAGCACCATCCTGTTTACTTTTTGTGCCCACCAAAGTATGATCGCTGTATTAGGATTATCAACACGCGGAACGTGTTTCTGTTCACTAGTCACTTAAAATTGATTTTCTAAATGTTTCTTCATCGCCCACATGTTAAAAGTAAATTACAGCTGCAAGCAGCGATGAATGGGCCCTCGCACATCTGCGCACGCCTGGCACAGAGAGGTTAACCAGGAGAAACAGGAAGATTCCCTGCGGGCCGGGCTGGTTGTTGGGCCATGAGGGCCGGTGACAGGGTCGGCAAATACAATCATTTTATAATTATAAATAAATCATTCATCTCAGCACCCATAGAAAATAAAATAATCAGGGTTTTCCCTAACACTATAACACTTTGGTGCACCGTTGAAGTGTTTTTCACAGCGTGTCAGTTGAATGAGAAGAAAAGAAATTGATTGAATACTGAGAGTTCTCTATCATGTTTTGCTGTTATCTATGGTCGCGCTGGTTTCTCAGTCCTCTGAAAAATATTTAAGAGAAAATATTAAGCAGAAAAAAATCTTTCTGCTGGACTGTGTGTGTGTGTACACACACACACACACAGTCCAGCAGAAAGATTTTTTTCATATTGTGAATAATAAGGTTGTAAAGAATAGTGAAGATCTGAATTTTCAGGTGTTTTGGACAGTGCACAAAAGAGTGAAATTTATCTGCCTGATAATTCTTCCTGAGTGAAGTTTAGAAAGAATGAAGACAGACATCAGTCAGAGAGTCAGTGTGTGTGTGTACTTTTACAGTGTACTCATATTTGTCAAAATAAACTAAACTAAAGTTGAGTGAAGGATTTGCTTTCCCTTCAGTTGGTTCATAAAACAAAAGACACTATAAACTATACAATACAGGCACAATAATGTATCTGACATCAAAGTTCAACGCCACGTCACGGGCACACTGTTCAACTTAATACAAAACTTTACACAAATTTTAATCACAAAGGTCTTTAGATTAAACAGTCCAAATTTGAAGTGGATCTGATAAATTCTCTAGGAGGAGTTCATCAAAATATGAGGCCTGGAAATGGCAGAAATTTCACTAAAAATTGAAATTGCATTCAAAATAACTGACTTCCTGTGCATTTTAGGATATGACTCAAAGAGGCTTTTTTTGTAAGTCTAGACATGATGCATGTACCACCCGACTTTGATAAATTTACATCAAATTTTAAGGGGGGGGGCTTTGATTTTGAAAATGTGTAGGGGGCGCTATCGAGCTGTTTTGCTACGCCCATCTCCAAGACCCTTATCAGATGTACATTTGTGCCACTGATGCGCATGTGCAAAGTTTGGTGAGTTTTCAAACATCTCTAGCCTCCCAAAAAACTGCTTCCTGTTTATGGCAAACAATGTGCTGTCATGGCAACGCCGTTTGATGAAAACTCACAATTTTCACAGTGAAACATCATCAATGTCTTAAGACTTTGCTGACCATATTTGAGGTGGATCTGGTTAACCTGTTAGGAGATGTGAAGTATAGGGCCTGTAACTTCCTGTTGTCACTAGGTGGCGCTATGACTTTGATTCAATATTGAATTTTGAGGTTGTTCTGCTCAACCCACTAGGAGTAGCATATCAGAATATAAGGTGTCATTTCCTGCTGTCACTAGGTGGCACTATGACTGTGACTGAAAATTAGCATATAGATGCCTTCAGGCTGGGGAGGTCATGAAACATGGTAAGTTTAGGGCCTCTAGAACAATGTACAGTCCAGTTATAGACTTCTTCCTTTTGTTTGATGGCGAAACACGTAAATTCCACGCCACGTCACAGGCACACCATTCAACGAAAACTTTACAGAACTTTTAATCACAAAGGTCTTCAGATTGTACTGGCCAAATTTGAAGTCGATCCGATAAAATCTCTAGGACTAGTTTGTCAAAGTACAGAGCCCTCAAATGGCATAAATTACATGAGTTTATTAAAAGAACCATAAAATATCTAAATTTTCACCACACTTCCCCTCATTCCCTCTAGCTCCTCCATCACCACCAACTCCTGCTGCCACCGGATCGCCATTCCCTGCCATCAGTCCTTCATCCAGATCCGCCTCTACAAATAAAAAACTTTCTTACCAAACTCTACTCTGTCCGTGTCCTGCGTTTGGTCCCTCCTGAGTTTGTAATATAAGGAGCATTAAAGTCATGCATGATCTTCTGTCAGTCACCAGAATCTGATTTCCCAGTGTGGGTCCATGTAGCACTGATGACGCAGGATAACAATCGCCAAAACCGTCTCAATCAATGATTTGTCAGTCTATATAACTTTGTGTTTACAGGTCTTGGTGTTTGCAAAAAGTCACGAACCTGACCAGAACTAAAATGCAACAGTGTATGTATGATGTTTTCCCTTGGTCTGGACCAAATGAACCAAACTACAGGTGTGAAAGTGCCCTTATTTGTCTAAACTGAATAGACAAATAAGGGCTAATAAGTTTAGACTACTATTCCCAGACGGACTTGATGTTTTTTATGCCCGCTTTGATAACCCCCATCAGGACACCTCGCTAGCACTAACAATATCAACATGGGGCCTGGGGGAGAGTATTCTCCAGGTGACACGCGCACAGGTTCTCAGGTGTCTGCAGCAGGTCAATACCCATAAGGCAGCAGGGCCAGATGGAGTATCACCTAGAGTTCAGAGAGCCTGTGCTGCTGAGCTGGCAGATGTGTACACTGACATCTTTAACACTACGCTGGCCCAGGCTGTCATCCCAGGCCACTTTAAACACTCAGTTATTGTACCAGTTCCCAAAAAGCCACACACTACCTGCATGAACGACTTCCATCCAGTGGTTCTCACATCAGTCGCCATGAAGTGCCTAGAGAAACTGGTGCTGAGATTCATGGACTCCATTATACCTGTGACCACCAATCCTCTTCTGTTTGCCTACCAGGAAAACAGACTGGTGGACGCTGTGGCCCTTGCTCTCCACTCAGCCCTTGAACACCTGGACAACCCCAACACCTACGCCCGCATGCTCTTTCTGGACTATAGTTATAATAGCTTTTAACACACTCCAGGCCACTAAGCTAGTGGCAAAGCTGGCAGATCTGGGGCTGCCCACTCCTACCTGCAGGTGGATTTTAGATTTTTTAACGGACAGACCTCAGGTGGTTAGGGTGAAGAATATGGTATCAGCAGCACTGAACTTCAGTAATGGAACCCCGCAGGGCTGCTACCTCAGCCCTAGACTCTTTTCTCTCTACACTCATGACTGCCTGTCCACCCATAAAGGTCTTGTGGAGAGCATCATCACCAGAGGTATCACTGTGTGAAATGGAAACACCACACTAAGGGAGAGGAAGGCCCTCCAGAGGACTATTAAAACCGCAGAGACGATCATAGGAACACAGCTCCCCTCACTGGACACTCTGTTCACCCACCGCTGCAGGAACAAACTAAGGGCCATTCTCAGAGAAACACATCACTCTGGAAACCCTCCTTTAGGTGGAGAAGCTCCAGACACCAGCTAAGACACCACCAACCAGATAGCACCAGAACAAACACAAAGTCCTTCCACAGCAGTTTCTTCCCAGTGGCTATTAGACTACTTTCAAAAGACATTCAAGCTGGTATGAAATATCCTGCCCCCAGTTAAAACTCCTCTGACACTGACACTTCGATAACAGACTGATAGCACTCCCTCCCCCTTCACACGCATAAACGCACACACACTCACATACCCCCACACCCCCTCTACGCATACAGTCACACACAATATTATATTCTTTATAATTGTTTACTGTGTATATTTGATTTACAATTTATATTTATATGTACATTTTATTTTTACTATGTGTATCTTTTATTGTATTGTATTTTTTATCACTCAAATGAGATCCGCACAAGAATTCCAATGCCCTTGTACACTTGTACCTGAGCAAATGATAAATAAAGACTTGAACTTGAACTTTGGCATTTTCACACCTATAGATGGTTTACTCTGGTCCGAATCAGTTATGAGTTTGTAAACGTGGAGTGTTTTACCCTTGGTTCGGTTTCGTTTTATACAGAGAAAAATACAAGTGAACTAAAATGCATCACTGCAAACCATGTGAGAGCGCTAACTCCTAGTAGGGCGTGGGCTGACACTTGGCACACATTTGAATCGGTTTCCCAAACAGCAAATCCCTTCCACCGCCCCCCCTGTCAGAAAGCGGCCCCTTTGTCATCCCCCCCCTGTCAGAAAGCAGCCCCTTTGTCAATTTGATAATTGTGAAACAAATACGTCCCCGTTTGTCAGCACGCCAAACATCAAGCGGTTTCCCGAACGTCAAAATCGCGAGGGATAGAGCAGCGTTCATGGCTCACTATGGACGTGATTCACTACCTCCAGAGATTTCAGGGGCTCATCAGCTTAGCCTTCCCGGCAGAGAGTGTGCGTTCCTCTGCGTAAAACTCGCTGAGCAACGGCCTATGGAGGACCGTGATTTTTATTTTATTTTAAATTTAATTCAGCAGGGGGGGAGAGCTTCAGTGTTATGTGCAAAGGATAGAGCAGCGTTCATGGCTGGCTGTGGACGTGATTCACTACCTCCAGAGATTTCAGGGGCTCATCAGCTTAGCCTTCCCGGCAGAGAGTGTGCGATCCTCTGCCTAAAACTCGCTGAGCAACGGCCTATGGAGGACCGTGATTTTTGATTTTAGTTTAAATTTAATTCAGCAGGGGGGGAGAGCTTCAGTGTTATGCGCAAAGGATAGAGCAGCGTTCATGGCTGGCTGTGGACGTGATTCACTACCTCCAGAGATTTCAGGGGCTCATCAGCTTAGCCTTCCCGGCAGAGAGTGTGCGATCCTCTGCGTAAAACTCGCTGAGCAACGGCCTATGGAGGACCGTGATTTTTGATTTTATTTTAAATTTAATTCAGCAGGGGGGGAGAGCTTCAGTGTTATGCGCAAAGGATAGAGCAGTGTTCATGGCTCACTATGGAGCTGGCTGTGGACGTGATTCACTACCTCCAGAGATTTCAGGGGCTCATCAGCTTAGCCTTCCCGGCAGAGAGTGTGCGATCCTCTGCCTAAAACTCGCTGAGCAACGGCCTATGGAGGACCGTGATTTTTATTTTATTTTAAATTTAATTCAGCAGGGGGGGAGAGCTTCAGTGTTATGCGCAAAGGATAGAGCAGTGTTCATGGCTCACTATGGACGTGATTCACTACCTCCAGAGATTTCAGGGGCTCATCAGCTTAGCCTTCCCGGCAGAGAGTGTGCGATCCTCTGCGTAAAACTCGCTGAGCAACGGCCTATGGAGGACCGTGATTTTTATTTTATTTTAAATTTAATTCAGCAGGGGGGGAGAGCTTCAGTGTTATGCGCAAAGGATAGAGCAGTGTTCATGGCTCACTATGGACGTGATTCACTACCTCCAGAGATTTCAGGGGCTCATCAGCTTAGCCTTCCCGGCAGAGAGTGTGCGTTCCCCTGCGTAAAACTCGCCGAGCAACGGCCTATGGAGGACCGTGATTTTTGATTTAATACGGTGCCCTGGAACTGGCTGATGGGCAGAGGGGCCCGTGTGTCACGGGCTCACCCCGGTCTCATGGAACTGGCTGACGCGCAGAGGGGCCCGTGCGTCACGGGCTATGAACGCGCTTCACAGCCTCCAGAGATGTCAGCTGCGCTTTAGCAGAGACAGCCCGGCAGACAGTGCGTCTCCCGTGCGGAGGGCGGGTGAAGTGAGTAAGCAGGACACTGACCAAACGGTTTATAAGATTTACTACGACAACAGCGGCAAAAGCAAATGAACTTTATTCATTTTAATTCCTTTATTTTTGTGTATCATTATTGCCGCTAGAGTCTTTTTTTTCAGCCCCGAGCGCTGCTCTCCTGGTCCCGCGGGACCGGACAGCTGGTCCGTGGGCAGCTTTCAGTCTGTCGCCCAAGGGGCTGATGAGTACCACCGCCTTCTTGCACCGCTCCGTGGCTCTCCTTGTCGGCGTCTGGTGAGGAAACAAACACACACCCAGTGAGAGAAGCATCAAGATCGGCCAGGCCTCCACTTTATATACGGGACAAAATAATTTAAAATACGGTTAAAAATAGACCGATGCCTACGCTCTCTGTCCCGGGGGTCACGGAGGTGGAGGCAGCGGGGGGGCTGCTGGATGATGTGGCCTCTTCGAAACGACGGCGCATCTGCCTGGACTGCGCAACATCCAGGTTCAGAGCGTAAAACTTGTCCGCGGTGGAGGTGTTATGGCACATGAATGTGGCCATCTTGTCTCTGACCTCCGCCGAATGTACATTCTTGGCCTGCGAGACAGTGGTGGAGGAGAGGGACTCGTAAAGATCGCTACTGCCGGCAAAGGTTAAACTGAGGTGGGCACCGCCGTGGCGCAGTGCGACTCACGTGTGCGGAGACGGCGGTCCTGAGGTCGATGAAGCTGGGCTTTCCCGGCAATCCCATCTCCGCCCAGGCAACCTGCATGTATCGAACGAGATTCCGTGCCGGCCCTATTCCAGCCGCAGACAACACGCGATCAGACGTGGGCCTGCAGCGCTCGCGCAGCTCCAGCCACGTCTCCAGTCACTCGTATTCTTCGGGCCGGAAAAAAATCTGGGCCGCCCCGAAGTCCCTGCTGGTCTTGTGGTTGCTGACCTGCAATGCGGAGGGGGGGGGGAGAGAAATACATTAAATTAAATTAAAAAAACAAAAAAACACACATTTAGACGCCCCGTCAGATCGAACTCAAATTTCGGGCACACGTCAGCGGAGACCCCCGTACTTACCGAGACCACAAAGCCCTCGGCGGACCGGTCGCCGGTGGTCTTCGCTGCTTCCACTTCCTCCACCGTCATGTTGGTCAGGACTCCGGGACGGTGCCCGTAGATGCATGCCACAAACGCGGAGAAGTATCCGTAGAAGCTATACCTCAGCGCTTGTGAGCCGTTCTTCTTCATTTCATCTGAGCGGAGGACACGCCAAAAGTAAGCCACCTCAGAGATGCATTTACCCGCCCGCCCGCCCGGGCTAAACAGCCGGTTACATACCCAGCAGTGCGGGGATTCGTGCCCCAGCCGTGTCCCGGCACTTTTTCAGGCTATCCCTGGAGACGACCTTCGCCATCTTCTCCGCCTTCACCTGCATTTGGTGCAGGACCACCTTTTTTGTGATGTTGGTGAGGGCCGATTTGACGTCTCTCACCACGCCAGTCAGCTGGGCCTGGGACAGGCGGCAGAGGGGAGGGGGGGTCTCCTTCATATATTGGAGGAATTGGTACACGTTTCTCATATAAAAGTTCGCCGTTGTCACCGCCTTGCCCGTAGTCAGGAGATGGGAGGACCATCTGTTAAATTAAAAAAAGAAAAAAAGCACAAAGCACAAGGTCAGGGACCACGGGCCGGGCAGCAACCCGAGAAATGATTATGAAAGCCGGTCACACTCACTCACTTTCTGATCTGGGCCCCGTCATCCAGAAACATCCAGCTGCGTAGGTTGCGTTTTCCCGTGGCCATGAAATAAACAAAAGACTTCACGCGGCTCACCTTGGAGTAGGCGTTTTCGAGATGCTTGGTAGAAGGGCAGATTCCCTCCTGGTAATTTTGGTAATCCTCCAAGTAACTCGCAATGTATTTGGGGAAGATCAGATGGCGCAGACCCGGCATTCTTCCACTACTTTGGATAAGCCCGCGCACGACTCCTTCCTTCGGTCTTTTGGTCAGCGATGGCCCGCTGTAATCCCCCTCACCCGATCCTTCCTCCTCATCCACCACCACAGCCCGTTCCTCCTCTGCGGCCCGTTCCCCCCCCTCCTCCTCCTCCTCATCATCATCCGCCGCCCCCTGCAGCAGATCCGTCCGCTCTGTCACCACGCCGGACTCGGGCTTTCTGCGACCGGAGACGGCCTGTGACAGCCGTCTGTATTTTTTCCGGAGGTCGGCCAGTTCCATAACCAGCCTCTGGTTCTTCCTCCACCTCTCCGTGCATCCCGGGTCGCTGCACGTGGGCGGCCGCGGCTCTTCCTGCACCCGGCATGCCAAACGCGCGTCATCGCCCTCCTCTCGTGCCACCAGGTCCAAGCCGGAGACCATGGCAGGTGAAGGGGTTTTGGCACGGAGCGCAGCCAGGAGGGCGATAGTTTTATTGCTCCTTACCCTATTTAAGTGGACCTCCACCTCTTCTTTGCTGAGCTCCGGGTGGCTTTCCCTCAGGTGCCTGTCCAGTCTCGTGCTTTTGTACGCGCATCCAGAGACCGGACAGGCAAGGTCCCTGATGTTTACCCTTCGGGCGGCGTGGTTTAGGAGAATCCTCCGCTCATCCAGGTTCGCCACATTGTGTGTCCGTCTGAAGTGATTGGACAGTGCCGCAAAAGCCTTGAAACAGAGAGGGCAGGTGGAGGACTTCTTTGGAAGTGTCATTGCTGAAGAAAAAAAAAAAAGCGATTAGACCGCTGTGATAAACGTGCAATTTCCCATCGAAATCGGGGAGAAGAGAAACACAACCTACCTCCAGCGTGTTCTGCGGAAAATGAGGAAAAACCAAAGCCGAAACTTCACTCTTATGTGCGGAGTGAATTTCCAAATCCGGCTGGAGACTGTCTGTGACTGGCTGAGACCAGAGACAAAGGTGAAACCGTTTGCCATTTGGCGTGCAGATAATTGAGCCGTTGCAGGCCACCACGTGAGCAAAAAACACGCCCTCGTTGGCCTCACGTGAGACAGGAACGATGCCTCTATCCTGGGCAGATAATTCTGAAGCACCCCCTGAATAATAACTAAAAATAAATAATGATGATAATAATAATCACAGTTCTCCACAGGCCGTGTCTCGCCGCGTTTTGCGCCCGGGAGACGCACTGCCTGCTGGCCTGTCTCTGCTAAAGCGCCGCTGACATCTCTGGAGGTTGTGAAGCGCGTTCACAGCCATCTCTCCACAGGAACGTAATTTCCTCCGGCGGACCATCCAGCCCTTAGCTTAGTCCAACAGCCACAGCCACAAACACCGGGCTCTCACACCGCCTCTCCCCGGCGATGACAGGCCATCCTCGGGGCGGACATCCGCATACAGCCGCGCGTAATTTCCTCCGGCGGACCATCCAGCCCTTAGCTTAGTCCAACAGCCACAGCCACAAACACCGGGCTCTCACACCGCCTCTCCCCGGCGATGGCAGGCCATCCCCGGGCGCACTTCCTCCGGGCTGTTCAACCACCTCTGGGGCCTACACGCAGCACCTTGCACACCGGTCGAACCGGCGGACCCACACTTAAGCACCCTCCACCCTCCAGACAGTTAGCCGCAGCCACACGCGTTCCGTGGTCCTGGTAGGCTGCATTGTACTTAGAATTTTAAAAACACTGTGCTTAATAGAATGAAGCGTGGTACCAGGACCGCGTGGTACCAGGACCGCGTAGTGCCAGGACCACGTACTCTTTACCACAGCGCCCTGGGCTTGGGAGATCTGCCGGGCAGATCCGCTGCCACCAGCCCGACTTCCCTTCCTCCACTTATTGGTCAGATGTGTCTGGTGGGGGAGCAAGAAAGTAAATACAGCTGTTCTGAACTAGTGAATATTTCTGTGAGAGAAACCTTGCTGGTTCATTCTCCTGCTACAGGAGCTGTTTAGCTCCAAGTTGCGGGGTACACCTGGTAGTTGCATCAGATCAAGATCAGATCACATTCCCACCACAAACAGAGTTCGTTTGGAACCGGGTCCACCTCTTTCAAAGGGTCTCAGTGTGGTTGTTTTGGTCCGCACCCGAGTGCAATTACTGTGTTCACACCAAACCAAACAGGTTAGGTGTGAAAACGCCCTTAGTCTTTGGAGTTAGAAGAATCAGAATTGGGTACCATGAGCAGTAGTGCTGTAGCTTGCTAAAAGATAAGGAAAACAGCACCATCTTCATGAATCAAATGAAAGAGTCCCGAATTCACAGATGCAGAGAAGTGGTACATAACACATCACACTGTACATATCTAAAGTACAAACAGATCGTTTTTCTCCCCTCTATTGATTTATTTATAGTAAGATTTATGGAGCGACGCCTGCGAGCTAGTTCAGGCAGTCAACTCAAGCTGCATTGCTACACGTGACATACCTCACTCTCCTCAACCATCTACCGAACACACCCTCTCAATTTGGCGGTCTATTTAAACTGCAAAATTTCCCATCTCTCCCTCTGCCTGTCAAATGCCACTGCTGCCCTGCATCAGTATTGCCGCTTGTTCTTTCAGCCCCACCACCACCCCAGCATCCACCTGCAGGCTCCGGCTAGGGGGTTTAAGATATGTGCTCATCACTCCTCAATATATCATGTAAACACATTGGCTGGGAGTGATGAGGTCGGAGCCTAGACACCAAACTCTAACTATGTTCTGCTGCATAATAAACATTTCAACGTGAGTTGTCTGACTGAAATACATTTATGATTTCTGGGGCCTGGGTGCGATGTCTGTGAAGATGAAGCCCCTGTCTGCTCCATTCACATGGGAGGCTGTAATAAATGGGACTGAGTTGTCACCTCTGGGAATGGGGGGAGGACTCTGGGAGGTGGTGACATGCCTGGACCCTGGCTGTGGCTTACGGGAAAGATCAACGCGGTTCCACTAGACTGCATTCAGTCATTTATCTGCTAAGTGAAAAGAGAGGCAGGTGAGGGAAAGAAGGGAGAGACAGAGATGCTGTGAACTAAAGCAGAGTCGGGCAGAGAGAGGAGAAATAGGACAGTTGCACATGAATACAAATGGAGGAGGTGTATGAAAGGGTCAGGCAGAGCAGCAGCTGGTGGCAGATAGCGAGCCACAGAGGAGACCGCTACATTCATTTAAATGTTCTCAGCACATTCATATGCATCAATGGACATAAAGCAGACATGGGTTAGGCCACAGGAAGGTCCAGACAGAGACAGACAACATAAATGAAGGCACAGAGGAAGCTCTGGTATGGTTTTTAATGAGGAGCAGAGAATCCTATTAGGGAGATAAGATGGACGCCCCTCTCATAAAACAGCCATTCACCGGCCTCCCTGAAGAGCTCTTTATGAGTACTGCTCATATTATTAACATGAGCCAGGGAGGGGTTGAGGCCTCAGCCTGCAGACTTACCTATGAGGCCATTGGAGGACAAACCCAGCCCCTCGTCTTTCCACTCCCTCTGTGGGTACATCTCAAGTCTCTTATTTGACATCTCCTCGCTCCTCGATCCTGCTTGAACCGGAAGTTGTTCTGCTGCGCCATCTTGAAGGCCGTCTCAAAACGCTTATTTCTGCTCTGAGGATCGAGGAGCGAGGAGGGATATCTGAGGAGTGCAGCCTTCACGGAAGACTTTTACCGGCCGACACGCCCCCTTATTGATATCGGTTATTGATTGGACGCTGCAGCTGATCGGATTGATGGAGTGAAGACAGATAACAGATTAAACTCAAGCGTATCACTCCCAAGTTTTAGATTTATTATTATTAAATAGATTATTAGAAAGATTTTTCTTTTCATGATCTGTTATTTCCCCTGTTAACTTTTAGTCAGAGAGAGTAGGAGAGTCTGTCAGCAAGAAAGCATTTACATAATTTATCATAATTTTCATTCAGTCGTGTGAGGCTGATAATTCCTGAGCATCGGGTTTGATGTGAGTTACATCACTTCAATTTTCCCTGAAACATTTAGCATAATACATAATTTCAAATGTTCAAAAGACCCTAATCATATTCTGTTATTCAATAATGAATTCACAATCAGAATATCGATAATTACAGATGCAAATAATGAATAAATAATATAAACGCAGGACACAGCACACAGTAGCTATAAATATAGATTGCAGGTTGTTTATGTGCAGGTGTTTGTTAAACAGGTAACAGGCTACAGAGAGAAAACACTGCTGCTCTGCCAGTGATAACTTGCCTTTATTAGTATTAGCGCAGTGCACATGTGCGTAGATACAAACTCCATAAAAACTCTCTACAGCTGTTAACCCGACTGACAGCCGATCCAGCTGTGATCAGCTGCCGCCGTCATCAGAAACGGACATTGCTTCACGTGACGCTTCAGAGGAAAGGATATCTCATTTCTCTAAAAACAGATTTCCTCGTTTCTTCTCTCCTCGCGTGGTTTCCTTGCATCTCTCCATGCATCCCTGGTGGGAGGAACTAAGACGCAAGGAAAAGACGCAAGTGAGGGAAATGTGGATGCAATTAAGAGACTTGAGATGTACCCTGTATCTTTCCCTCAGAGGTATCAGGCATCAGGTCTCAATCACCTGTGTCTCCACCTGCAATTAAAGGTTGCCATGGTGATGGTAACTACTGAGTGACCTCTGGGTCAGACAGTTCATTTAATAGAGATTAAGCTGAGAGGCACCTCTCAAACTAGCTTATCACTCAAAGAGCACAATTCCAGTCGCCTAGAATTTTACTTTGTGAGAAAGAGGGGACTCTGCTTAGTTCTGAAAAATATGTTTGTGATGTAAAAAAAAGTGGGAAATAGAGTGAGTTGGAAAAGTCTTTTTTTCTGCTTCCCTCCTGAAAATTCTCAGTTAAGATTGGAGTCAATCACTTTGAGGCTCACAGCGCAAGAGGATGCATTTTTCTATGTTTTGATGAAAAAAATATGTATGAAGAGTAAAAATTATGGGAGCAAGAGGAAGTTGAAGAGAAAATGTTAAGAAGAGTTTAACAGCTTAACCCCACTCTGCCTGTGATGTCACACACTCTAACTCTGAACATTTATTAGAATGGGGGAAAAATTCCTGAAAAAGTTATATTACAAATATAATATATAATATAAATATTTTGGACAGTATGAAACATACCAACACTACAAGTAATTCTGATAATGTCCTCAGTGAATGAAGTTCCTGCGTTGAATGGCAACACTGACTGCTTCACCTACCACACCCAGGACCCCCAGCAGAATACGTTTAAATACCCATTATGTAAATATTGTGATTTTAAAAAAAATGTTTTATATTGGACTTAAAATAAAGCATTATAATAGTCTCAACCTTGTTATTCCTTTATCATAAAATGAACCAAACCAAAATGAGGCGTTTTCGTAAACAACCAAGATGGCTGCCGCTGATGTGGAACGTTCTGAATCCGCTATCGCGTCAGTATTAAACAAACTGGATGGTATACTTTCTCTAAAAGAGCAAACAACTGCACTTAAAGCTTTTGTTGATAAGAAATATGTGTTTGCCAAACTTCCGACAGGATTCGCTCAGAGCTACGTCACACGTTTCGTTGCTCTGACTGGTTGTAGGTCTATCCACTTGTGTCCAGAGGCATTTTGGTCTGCGTCCGTTAATAAATATCCGTCCATCCATTCATTTTCTTCTACTTATCCGGGGCCGGGTCACGGTGGCAGCAGGCTAAGCAGGGTTGTTCAGATGTCCCTCAACCCAGCAACGCTTTCCAGCTCCTCCTGGGGGACCCAAGGTGCTTCCAGGCCAGATCCCTCCAGCATGTTCTGGGTCTACCCTGGGGCCATTGTGGTGAAGAGGGAGCTGAGCTGGAAGGCAAGGCTTTCGATTTACCAGTCAATCTACGTTCCAACCCTCACCTATGGTCATGAGCTTTGAGTAGTGACTGAAAGAATGAGATCGCAGATACAAGCGGCCAAAATTAGTTTCCGTTGATAACGCCCCTTGGAATTCAAAAATGAACTGAGAGGTTCCAGGCTAATTCACATTTGCAAATTGGTCTGGCGATGTCAGGCTACAATATTGGTGTCTTTTATCTACAGTTTAATACTGACGCATGTATCTAGAACCGCAAACAAACACATACATCATAGGTATCTGGTTATACTGTCTGGTCAGTTTCTCAGGGATTACTTGTGACCACAGTTACCTCTTGCTGTGCTTGTATGAGGCTGATGAAATTATCAGCTGTAATGAAATTGAGCTAGCATTTGTCAGCCTCAGTCCATGTAACAGTGTCACTGAGCGCTGACTATCTCGCTGGAATCCTGTTTATTTCCCTGGACAGCAAATAAAGCAGGCAGGAAGGGGCTGTAAAATGGCCACTTTGTTGTTTATATGAAGCTTGGAGGTGAAGCTCAGTCATTGCTGCCCAGGGGGCTACTAAAACCTGAGCGTCTGGCGCTTCAACACCCCCGCGTCTGACTCAGACCTGCAAATCTATGCTTGACAGACTACTGTATGTAGGGCGATGTTTCAACATATGACTTTAACACTGCTGCATATGTGCAGATGTAGTGTAAGAGGCTTAATCCACTATCTTATACTCCCCCTACATATGCTGCTTTGGACTGCCAAAAATGGGAGCTCTAGCAGAGCAGAGGAGGAAAATACACAAATTTTAAGTGTTACTGAAACCATAGATCAGAGAAGGTGGTGACCAGAGGGAAGACACTCATCACTAACAACAGTTTATCCATCCGCCCGTACTGTGCAGCCTCTCCAGCTACAGTGTAAGTTGCCACATATGGTCATTGAGCACATGTCTGGTATTGAGGTCCTGCAGTGACATCGCCATAGAGTGCCAAGTGCCATTTGGCAATGTGCCAAGTCCATAAACAACAATGGCTGCTTCATTTCTTTTTTTATTGGGGAATCAATCTTTCTACTGGAGGTAATCCAAACCCATCTCTTAACCTAGCAGCATATGCTTCAGGGTTGAGAATCTGTCATATACAACAGAATTCACATTGCTAACCACTACACAGTAGCTAGCATTTTAAACTGTAATGGATCTCACTCTGCACCAGCGGTGAGGATTTAATTATGACACAATATGAACCTCACCTTAAGAATGCAAAAAATAAGTACCTTTCCCATGTCTGTCCCACAGGTAAGGCAGGCAACCTTTGACAAGGCTTGCGTAACTTTATATGTGAAGGCAGCCAGCCATTGTCTGTGGTCTAATTACCTTCAGGAGCATGGTACAAACATTACAACCTCACTGCACAATAATTTCAAGAAAAACAGTGGTCTTGAAAATACAAGAAGCTGCCAAAACCAAAGAGAGCTTGATTATAAAGAAGTTGAGTTCTGTGAGCCATGTCGCTACAACCACTGATTGCTAGACTGCCAGAAAACGCAGTTACTTGGGAGTCACGTGTCACTGGATAGACCACACCTCTTTAGCAAGGTGCTCTCATAGATATAAAACAGTAGATGTGTCGTGTCATAATGACTTGCCATTCCGGGATGGAACCATATGGCAGCCATCTTACCTGGGTCCAGTTTTAAACTTGCTGTAATTGGAACCTATGGTAAAGAGGCTTATGTTGACTTTATAATCCTAAAAAATAAAGATTCTGGTAGACGTTTTCTTATTGTATCTCCAAGAGAAAAAATCAGGCTTTCAATCATTAAGATAATCTCATAATTGTGCATTTATATTGCAGAAAATTATTTTATCTTTTAAATTTTGCCTGAACTTAATATGTAAGAATTGTCTTTGGTATTCTGAATGGCTAATATACTACATTAAGCAATATTTTTTATGTAGAAATCCTAAATAGATTCAGTATTATGGCCTATATTGGCAGGCAATTATAATCAGAAACACACCTACTGTAATATATTAATATATTTATTAATGTCATAAATTGTACATAAAGAAAAGATATATTTCTCTCACACATGCACGCATGCGCGTGCGCGCACACACACACACACACACACACAGGGTTTGTTTTGATGATAAGAGGAGAGGTTGGAGAGCCTTGCTAACTGTAAATAAGGAGTTATTTTGGTTGATAAAGCAAGTTTTGTTTGGAAAGGCTTATTTTGTGGAGAGATGCCTTCAGCAGAACTCCTGGTGGACTCATTGCAATTGTCTTTCATTCTCATAGCAAGGTAACCTTCTGGACATTAAATATATGATGATAGTGCTGAGAAATCGCAGGAATTTTGCAAAATTGCAAAAAGTACAAATCTCCTTTCTCTGACTAGATTACTTTACCTGATCAAGACATGGATTCTTTTTTATTTGCTTTACTGAAAGGAAAATCGTGTAAAGGCATGAGGTAAGCTGACAACAAGTGACGTTAATATGACTGATTGCAGGATTCAAGGCGACTAATTTTGTGCGACGCCTCTGCCTCGAATAACGTTCGAGCTGATTGTGTGGTTGGTTAGTGTTCCGTGTTGCTGTCAAGGATGTGGCTAATGTTACTGTTGATTTGCCTGAGCTTCACTTATTGTGTAGACTGTAACATAGCTGGCTTGCTGGATTTGTCTTGAGATATTACGAAGTGGGATTTAGGAGTGAAGGCGAGGTCTTCCCCTTTAGCCGTTAACAAGTTGTATGTTTACTTTACACTTGATTGGCATGGAATCAGCTGCTTAGTGGTCAAATGTTAGGGTAAAATGAATAACTTTGTTGTAACGTTAGCGTAGCTAACATTAAAACAATAGCTGTGTCTCAATTCGTGTACTTCCG
Source organism: Macquaria australasica (assembly GCA_005408345.1). Classification (NCBI taxonomy): domain Eukaryota; kingdom Metazoa; phylum Chordata; class Actinopteri; order Centrarchiformes; family Percichthyidae; genus Macquaria; species Macquaria australasica. The sequence continues at coordinate 64,296 of SEMN01001086.1, forward strand.
TACTTACACTTGCTATTTTAAGTGCATAAGTGCGTTCAAACTGACAATTATGGCAAAATGCAGTATACTATGAGTACTAGGATAATGTACTCATAACGGTCAAAAGGTTGAGTGTGGAACATTGCACACTTCTCACCCTCAACGGTCGCCATCTTGGCTACGTAGCGGAAGGGGAGGGACCACCAACCTATGAAAATGGCAGCCATGGTTGCAATTGTTATGGTGAACACTGCACTAAAAGTAAAAGTACATTCATTTTTATTAATTTTTAATAAAATTAAATTAAAGTGAGCAAACAAGCCGGCAGATATTTTGGCAAGCGACAATCGTGGTCAAATGTTGCCGATAATGCTTCACTCGGCTGCACTCCGCCATTAAATCCGCCATTAAAAAGAAGACGACCGGTGTTGCGATCAAATGCACAACGCCCGTGTGCACTTACTGTCGAAGTTCACGCACTACGCAAGTAAGTACATAGTGTACACAGTGTACTGCATGGAAGTGTACTAACGAGTATCACAATTGAGACACAGCAAATGTTTACTGGTTATTTATCTAACAGATCAATGCTGTTGAGAGCTAGCAATCAGCAATAACTTAGAACTCAACTGGTCTGTTACTTTGTAACTTTAGCTAATGCTAAAGTTTTCTAGTTTAGTAACTTTTTGGAGTTTTAGTTGACCCATATGTAAAAAAGAAATCTCTCATGTACTCTATACTGACATGTGGAGTGATGCCAGCCTCCCTGGTCTCTTTGGTCCTTTTAGTAAAGCAATTAGGTGCTGCACAGACGACAACCATAGTTTTAACATCGCGCCACAGAATCTGCTCAGGCCCACTGAGAACCAACCAATAATAGTAAAAGCAATCCTCCAATTCATCGCTGCCACGAGCTGACATCTGTGGAACTAGATATTCTCCACAATGCAATCTAATACTGAACTGTGAGAGGCAGCAATGTGGCACAAGGCATCCAGTCAACTGGAAACTCAAAGAAGTTTGTTAGGTCAGTTTAGTCCTGACCCTGCGTGTATTGTGCTTTATCTGGGACTCTTCATTCCAGCTTGGTCCCTCAGAGACATCAACTCAATAGGTCTCTGTACAGGCATTTTCACATTTCTGTAAAACAAAACTTTAATCAGTGAGCTTTAGAGGTGTTGGTAGGTGTATTTTTGAACTGTAGACAGAGCCAGGCTAGCTGTTTCCCCCTGCTTCCAGTCTTTATGCTAAGCTAGGCTAACTACGTCCTGACTCCAGCTCTGTACTTAATGCATAGACGAGAGAATAATATCAATCTTTTCATCCCACTCTCATTGAGAAAGTGAATGTGTCTCTGCAAAAATGTTTAACTATTCCTTTAAGCCATAGATCCCAAAGAAGGGAGAGCAGATGACCAGTGTGTAGAAAGAAGAGGCAGAGAAGGAGTTGAGGAAAAAACAGAGAGGCGTGAAGGGGACACAGAGGCCTGAATCAAAGCTTTGTGCTTTCAGCAACTCATCACATCTTCATCCAGAACAAAGAAACAACCCCCTGAGAGATATTGCAGCGTTAGGTTACAGCAATGGCCTTGAAAACGGGAGGGCAAATTTTAATTTGATCGATAGCAGAGTGCACCGCCCCAGGCGTTTGTCCGGCCCTTTTCTCGGCAGGACTCCCTGAGGCCGAGTGGCAGGGAATGTACCTGGGAATGACTAGATTAACCAGAGGAGAGGCTGCTGGTTAACAGTTCTCTCATCACTGAGACAACCTGTGCTCTACACGCCTCATTGATCCCGAGTCGGGAGCACCTACTGTGTTTAAACATATTATCATCATTCACCAGCAATATGGGACTATAGAATCCAGATACAGTGGGGGTTGGGGGGGTGAAGGCTGTGTGTTATTTACCCCCTCGAAGCAGACGTTACGAGATCCACAACGCTCTCACAAGTGGACTGTCATTAAATTAGACTCCAGGCCCTTGTTTTATGGTTCCTTGTGGGTAAAGTGGTTTATCTGTTCGCTCATTGCTCTCTATGTTGATAGGAAATAAAAACGAGGACAAAAAGCAAACAGAGAGGGGATACAGAAAGGGAACTGAAATGGAGCTGAATAGAAATTAGATTGGAATCACTGAGTCAAAACAAAGCCTGCTGGTTGTTAGAAACTAATCTGCAGATGCAGAAATTGTTAATAAACCTCTGCGTGTAACCCAAATGCTTTTGTAGAATATTTAAGTCCTTACATGTTGAGGACACCATGTTAGTATCTGTGCCTGGATTCTGCAACATTTAGTGCAATAAGCAGTGTGTCTGTAGCAAGAGAGAAAGTAAGGGTGTGGAAGTTAGGCATGTAGCATGTCTGACTTTTATGCAGTTTTTGCATTCGGTCACAAACTTTCAGTTAACATTTTCCTTTTTATAAACCCTAACCACAATCTTTCCATAACCTTACTGATACCTTAACTTAAGATGTTTCCCTAACCTTAACCACACAGAGTGCTACAGGAATGAGTCCTAAAACCCAGAAATGAGTTAGCATTTCTGCACTTCCGGTTCCCTCGTCTCAAGGTCAATGGGTTTCTTGTATGGGTTTTTGGTTAGATGCCTGAAATAAGGTCTGTGGTTAACACAAGCTTAAGAGACTTTCACGTTTTGCTCTACAACATAAAATACATCAGTAAATACCCCACTCGTGAATTTTGAAAAAGGCAGTTGCTAACAAGTGGCTAAATGAGACTACAGAGGTTGTCGGAGACATTAAACATCATCAAGCCGAACACAGAAACTCATCTACTCACTCGTCCACCTTTACAACCTGTGTTTATATTCGCACTCTTGCAAACTATTCTAACTTAAACTTTCCCAAAGGCTTTTGTAGAAGAGGTAAGCACTCAAAATCAAATTACAAGTTGGAAGCTAAATGGTGGTGACGTTGAAGTAATGCGACCATGTTAGCTTTTTACTTCTGGTGATTGCATTTATGCTTCAAAAATCATAAAAGTGGTGTTCATTTGTGAAGATTATCTTGCTGAACAAAACATGTAAGTATCATAAACTTTTATTTGCCACAGAGCTTATTTTCTGCAATAATCCAAAATCCAATGGAAAAATCCCATTGGCTTTTTGTTGAGGGAACCAGGGCAATGCTAACGTCCAGATTGGCCTACGTCATCCTTGCAGAACTCTATTGCAACCTTACTTGCCATGTGCAGATATTATAGAAAGCCACAAAGCCAGAAAAACATTGTCATATAAACCCCAAAAACTGCTACTTTAAGGGATAAGACTGGTGATATTCAATATTTTCCTTATAGTCAACAAAGTCCAACCAACAGTGACTGTATCTACAACAAGTATTGTGTGTGTATCAAAGCCTTACGTATCTTCTTCCTCTGTTCCATAGAGCTCCATTGTTGTCCAGAAACTATTAAAAAAAAATCAGTGAGGGACACTGTTGCACTGGGTGACATGTTCCTTCATCACCATGAACACACACACTGTAGTTTATTTGGACTCAATCCCACATACACCTAGCCTGACATCGCCAGACCAACAAATGTGAATTAGTCTGGAACCTCTGAGTTCATTATCAACGGGTGCAGACCAAAATGCCTCTGGACGCAACTGGATAGACCTACAACCAATCGAGCAACAAAACTGAGAATCCTGTCGGAAGTACAGCAAACACATCTTTCTTTAAGTGCAGTTTCTTCTTTTAGAGAAAATATACCATCCAGTTTGTTTAATACTGATGTGATAGCGGATTCAGAACGTTCAGCGGCAGCCATCTTGGTTGTTTACGAAAATGCCTCAACGGGCGCTCCTCTGTACAGTCATCATATCAAACTCGCCCCATATTAGATAAACAGTTGTGATGGGCCGACCTGGGCCACGTGGGCTGGAAATCTGCCTGAATGGGAGGGGGACCAGACGCATCTGCCAGAGCAAATAAAACATGAGCTTGCAGATTCGTCTGGTTCCCAGGCTAACATACACTGTCCTGCTGCCCCAAATACTCACTAGAGCACCAAATGTGGATTCATCCACCACTAAAAATAGCATCCAGTTGTTTTAGTAAATTACTGTGGTTTAAAAAAACAAACTAAAACTCAAAACTATATTTGTGAGATTTTTTTTAAAGATTTACGTCTTCAGTAGGAACCAACAGGCTGAGAACCATAGACAGGGTAGAGAAGTCGGAATGTAGTGAGAGACAGACTAACACGTTGTTGGTTTGGGTCTTGCTATGAATATTATATATAATGTTATTGCTATGAATACAAAATAATGCCAACCCAGAAACCATTACACTTGTTGATTGCTTTTGGACCAGATATGTCACTGTCAAACCATGCAGGTGCCCCTCTGGGCTTCTTCTTTGACAAAGCAACGTCCAAGAGTCTTTCCCTTCATTTTTTACTTTAATCAAACCTCCATGAACATGTTATGAGGTGCTGTAACAAAAAAGGAAAAAGCAATACTTAAACTGTGTCTGGAAGAGAAGAAAGGATGAATTTAGGAAATAGTAACATATTGTAGAATACTGTATTTAGCATAAAAGTAGGTAGAAGATTACACACTATCTTTATGTGGTTGAATCCCATAGAGACATTCAGAGAATTCAATTAAGCCACACCATCTCCTCTAATATGATTCCTATAGTATCTAATTGAATTCAATTCAATTCAGTTTTATTTATATAGCGCCATATCATAACAAAGTTATCTCAGGGCACTTTTTCAAATAGAGCAAGTCTACACCGACTCTTTATATTTACAGAGACCCAACAGTTCCCACCATGAGCAAGCACTATGCGACAGTGGCAAGGAAAAACTCCCTTTTAACAGGTAGAAACCTTGAGCAGAACCAGGCTCAAGGTGGGCGGTCATCTGCCTCGACCGGTTGGGTTGAAGGGGGAGGGGGGGAGCGGGAGAGAGAGAGCAGGAGGAAAGAGAACATACAGCAGCACAATACAGTTCCACATAGGGATGTAAGGCAATAGATATGGTAATGGCATTGATGTTAACACCAACAGAAACAACACTAAGAGCAACACTATAATAGCAATACTAATAACAAGAGCAACAACAGCAATAGCAGCAGTGGGTGCAGAGCAGGAGCACGGGGGCAGCAGGCGGCAGCAACCACAGACCCAGACTCTACAGCTCGGGAGACAGAAAGCAGAAAGCAACAGAAGGAGAGAGAGAGAGAAAGCACACAACTACGTTGAATTAATAACAAGCATTGATGGGATATGAGGGCGTACAGATGGAGAGGAAGAGGAGGAGAAAGGAGCTCAGTGCATCATAGGAAGTCCCCGGCAGTCTAGGCCTATAGCAGCATAACTAAGGGGGGGCTCAGGGGTCACCTGAGTCAGCCCTACTATAAGCTTTATCAAAGAGGAAAGTCTTAAGCCTACTCTTAAATGTGAGGAGGTTGTCCGCCTCCCGTACACAAACTGGGATCTGGTTCCACAGGAGAGGAGCTTGATAGCTGAAGGCTCTGGCTCCCATTCTACGTTTAGAGACTCTAGGAACCACAAGGAACCCTGCATTCTGGGAGCGCAGTGTATGTCTTTATTCTAACCCAATCCACAGACCTGGCCAAATCAGACTGAAACTGTGTGAATGTATACAGTACATTTTTTTTGCAATTTAGATTAAATGACCCTTTAATCATCTTGTCTGTTAAAAACATGCAACATGCAGGACCTTTTGTTATGTTGCTAACACTAATAGCTTGGCTTATGATTTTCCTTTTCTGTGTTTCATTAAAAAGGCAAAACACGCAGCACTATTTGGAGAATTCACTTCATATTTTCAACTAGCACTCTGATGTGAAAAGAGGAAATAGAAACTCAGAGTTCCCTCAGCTGCTAATGGGTTAACGACTGTGTCTGTCTGCCTTCCAACAGTCCTGAGTCTCCTAAAATCACTTCTCATGTCTCTTGCAGCTTCCTCTCCTGCTGACAACACAAGTGCACTTAGCTTCCACCCTAAAAGCCTCATGGAAATTATTGCTCTCATTCTCCAACTCCCTAACCCCCCAACCCCCTGCCCAGAAGTTGCCGCAGGGGACCCATTCTCCTCCTTAGCCTTGACCCCTGGCATGTTGCAGAATATAAATCCCACTTTCAGTCGGTTTCCTCTCAGCTCTGTCGTTGTGAGCAGATATGACAGCCTCTCTCCTCCTGTCTGCTCTGCCCAGCCCTCTGCATCCTTTGATTCTTCATTTGCTCCATCAGAGTTGCTTGTTTTTAACCCCACCTTAAATTAATGTGTAGGACAGAAATGCTGCATGCTCAGAAACAATAACGCCTTCCCATGTGAGCGCAGAAAGGTGAGCTTAAATGCATTTGAATGTCTTTCTGGTGGGCGGGATCATTACGAATTCCAATGAAAGTCAGTCAGTGGGTTTATGAATATGATGATTTGATGTCAGTACATGTGCTTAACATTCTGTATATGTATTCCTCTCTTACTCTTCCCACCTTGTCCTTTTCATTATCACAGCTCAGTTAACATATAACATGCAATCTTCCATCTGTACACCACCATGTTCTAATCTGCAGAGAGACTTGAACATAAACCAGTCTAATGAAATAAAGGGTGTTAATGGCAGATCCACTGCTGACTAACAGTTTTAATTAGCACTCCAATTAGCTTCCTGTTACACAATCCTGCCTTGCAATGAAACTATATTGTTTTGGCGTAGAGACAGGCTCCCGTTGAGAAGGAGAAATTACCCTGATGTTTCCTTGCTGATTTCTCTCTCTCACTTCTTATTTCTCAAATCTATTATTATCTATTTATTTAAGGCCCAATCTGTAATTTTTTCATGTTCCAGTGAGCACTGAGTGGTATAAATCCAGGAAATAATAACTATGTGTGCCAAAGTAACTCACTAAATCTTTATCTTTATACCCAAAATGCCGTCTTTAATGGAAAACCCAAAATCACATGTTCCGACCTCAGAATATAGACAGCACAAGTTTCAATGCTTAGCACTAAACATGCAGATCCCTGAATCAATGTGTCTCCGGGTACTTTCCTCCTTATTTTACTGTAACAACGTCACCCTGATGAGCAGCATTGCAAAGTAACTGCTGGTTACTTTACTACTGCTTGACACCACTGCCAAACGCATGGCAAAGAAAAAAATTGAAGAACAAATGAAATGTCCTTCCTTTTGATTAGTGTGAAAATATTGCAGGTAGTCCTTTACAGTAGTGTAAACTGTGGCTTACTGTGTAAATGCTTTCCAGCTTTACAGTATTACTGTAGCTTACTGCTGGAGATGATGAAATTTATAAGTAATTGAAATATCTAAGGGTCCCTTCTTACTCTGCTGCTTGCAGTATTCAAAACACTATTGCATTTTCTTTCTCGTTATTATTTGTATCATCTTCGAGGAAATGACCACTGCAGACTCTGTTTTAATAAGAATTAGTTACTTTGATAATGACCATTTTATTTAAAAATTCGAACTGGGTGATGAACATAGTACTGTACAAAGTTGTGTTGCTCTAATAAACGTACTGTGTGATGTGTGACCTTGATACAGATGTTTTCATTTCGGGTGCTCTGTGAGATTTTGAAGCCAAAATTAGGAGTGTAGCACTTTGAGTTGAGAGTTTTGTAAATGTAAACTGTTTCAGTGTGTCAGTGCACCATCCTCTACAGTATGTAACATAACAATTACAGTCCTATGAATGACTGAATCAAAATGCTGATGGAGAGTTAAATACAGTACTGTTTAATGCTTAGGCTGTGCAATAGGTAGGCAACAGTACCCAACCCATCAATGTGTAAGAATGGCCCCCATTGTTCCACTAATGGCCCATCAGTTAGGTCTTGTCCACAACATGAATGTAACAACCCATAACCTAAACTGGTAGGAACCCGTAAGATTTTTTGTCTCTTTATATACTCCTGAATCCTAAGGCCGTATTCACATAGAATCAGGCACTGCGGTGAAAATGCCGATTTTCCTATTCTTTTGAATGGGGGTATTGCTTTCAGGCTGCGGCGGTGCAGGCCGAAGGGGGTGCCGCAAAAAAACGCAGTGGCCAGCGGCGAAAAAGTTTCAACTTTTGGAGAAACGCAACCCGACGTTACGCTGCGGTGGCCAATCACGTAAGTCGGCGATCAGACCGGAAGACGCCCACGGGAAGAAGAACCTTGTTTACCATGTAGCATTCGCCATTTACTGTAGCATTCCGCTATACTCCAAACACTATGAGGTTACCTGTGGGGTACCACAAGGATAAATTTAAGGATCGTTACTTTTTATTTTGTACGTTACCCCTGGGCAGTGTCATCAGGAAGCACAGCATCTCTTTCCACAGCTATGCTGATGACACTCAGCTTTATGTGGCCGTGTCTCCTGATGACACCGGGCCGATTGACTCACTTTTTAACTGTATTTTAGATATAAAGTACGGAGCCCCAGAGTGGCCATAGAGAGAAAAAAAAATTTCAAGGCCACATTTTGCTACATTGAGGGATCGAAATGCTATTGCGTGCGCACGAGATACAATTTGTTACCACGTTTTGATTTATTCATTACCAGGTTTTGGTTAACTCGTGCGCACGTGTTAATCCAAGTATACCCACCGTGGGTAAAGATGCACACAACTCATTCAACAACACCGTTAGCTATCCCCTAAATACAAAAAAGAGCTATTTGCCAGCTGTTTATATATGCTTTTTCTTTTTATCTAAAACATTCAGTTACTCCATTGTTTATGGGTTTGCTCTCTTACATTCTAAACGTGGCACACATAAGAGTTTGCTGAAAAACCTCAGTCAATTTTCTGACAACTTGCCAGACAATCATAGCTTATTCCAACCTTATGCCCTGAAGGCATATTAGGGCCAGTTAAAAACAATGCAAATATTAGAGTAAAGGTCCACAGTTAATGCATTAACATGTTTAGGAGAGCAAACACATAGACAATGGAGTAACTGAATGTTTTAGAAAAAAAGAAAAAACATATAAACAGCTGGCACATAGCTCTTTTTTGTATTTAGGGGATAGCTAACGGTGTTGTTGAATGAGTTGTGTGCGTCTTTACGCACGGTGGGTATACTTGGATTAAGACGTGCGAACGAATTAACCAAAACGTGGTAACGAATTATATCTCATGCGCACAAATTAACCAAAACGTGGTAATGAATTAATCAAAACGTGGTAACGAATTAATCAAAACGTGGTAACAAATTATATCTTGTATGCACGAAATAATCAAAATGTGGGAATGAATTGTATGTCGTGCGCACGCAATAGCATTTCGAGCGCTTGATGTAGTAAAACATGGCCTCGATATATATATTTTTATTTTTTTATTTTTTCTCTATGGCCACTCCGGGGCTCCGTAATAAAGGCCTGGATGTCACAGAACTTTTTACAGCTCAACCAGGATAAAACAGAAGTGAAGTGAGTGGTTTATATTTATCAGACCTGCAAACTCACAAGAGGTGAAAGGTTTGTAAACTCAACCGCTGTAGGGGGGTCTGGGAGTCTCCTCCCCCAGAAGAATTTTTTAACATGTAAATGAAGCATTCTGGTGCGTTCTGAGAAAAAAATAAAGGGAAAAGACAACATTTACTTAAGGCAAAAAAAAAACACATTTATTGAAACTAGTGCAGTTTCCAAATTGAGTTTATTTTTTATTTCATTATACATTTCATTTATATTTAGTTTAGACAGGAAAAGGTTAAGAGGCTTGTGCTCAATTGTAACTGGGCAGTTAAAAAAAGTTTTTTTTAGATTTATTTCATGTCTGTGACATATTCTACAGACATCAGTAGTCAATATGACTATCAACAGAACTGTGTATTTTTGCTGAGAACCGCGCACATTACGTGGAAAAAATAGGCAAGACTCTGAATCTCTGGATGAACCGCGCTGAAAACGTGTGTGAGACGCGGGCTGTGTGGCTGCTCTAACCTGTTAACATGGACATCCAAATGAAAACCAAGAGGTTCCGCGACGCACACACGCTGCTCAGGTCGGCGGTGTGGCCCGGCTGTTACCTCAAAACTAGTGTCCTAGAGATTTCATCAGATCGACTTCAAATTTGGCCAGAACAATCTAAAGACCTTTGTGATTAAAAGCTGTTAAAGGTTTTGTATCAAGTTGAACGGCGTGCCCGTGACGTGGAATTTATGTGTTTCGCCGTCAAACAGGAAGTGTTTTATAACTGGACTGTACGTTGTCCAAGAGGCCCCAAACTTACCATGTTTCATGACCCCCCCATCCTGAAGGCATCTAGATGCTAATTTTCAGTCACAGTCATAGCACCAACTACTGGCAGCAGGAAATGACGCGTTTTATAATTTGACATGCAACTCCAAGTGGGTTGAGCAGAACAACCTCAAATTTGGTCAGTAAAGCCTTAAGACCTTGATGATGCTGTACAGTGAAAATTGTAAGTTTTCACCAAAGGGCGTGGCCATGGCGGTGCGGCGAATTTCGATGATTCATCATGAAATCATCATCATCAATGAAACTGTTGTAACTCAGCTCCATATGATCATATCTTCCTCACGTTTGATGAGATTCCCGGCCTGAACACATGTAGGGGTCAATATTGAATCAAAGTCATAGCGCTACCTAGTGACAACAGGAAGTTACAGGCCATTTATATATACTATACTATACTATATACTATATATACTATACTTTTAATCAATACTCCTAGCAGGTTAACCAGATCCACCTCAAATTTAGCCAGCAAAGTCTTAAGACATTGATGATCCTTCACTGTGAAGATTGTGAGTTTTCATCAAACGGCGTTGCCATGACAACGCATTGTTCACCATAAACAGGAAGTAGTTTTTTGAGGGGCTAGAGATGCTTGAAAACTCACCAAACTTCGCACATGCATCATCAGTGGCACAAATGTACATCTGATATGGGTATTGGACATGGGTGGCAATACGGCTCGATAGCGCCCCCTACACATTTTCAAAATCAAAGCCCCCACCTTAAAATTTTATGTAAATGTATGAAATTCGGGTGGCACATGCGTCATGTCTAGTCTAAAAAAAAGCCTCTTGGAGCCATACCCTAAAACAATTTTTAGTGCATTATATGCCATTTGAGGGCTCCGTACTTTGATGAACTCCTCGTAGAGAATTCATCAGCTCGACTTCAAATTTGGGCTGTGCCATCTAAAGATCTTGGCCATGAAAAGTTGCGTAAAGTCTTGTATTAAGTTGAACGGCGTGCCGTGGCGTTGAACTTTGATGTCCCGCCGTGAAACAGGAAGTTCTTGTAACTTGAGTGTACATGATCTAATATGCTCCAAATTTCTCATGCTGGATAATATTACAGGTCTGATGACAGCTATATGACAATATTCAGTCATAGTCATATGTATAGCACCACCTACTGGAAACAAGAAGTAAACCTTGTGAGACAATCATCATTTGATTTTCATTACACAGCAGCAGAGGGAGGAGGACAGGAGAAAGGACTGACTCTGACTGATGTCTGTCCCAGTTCCTCACCTTCAAAGCCCTAAATGGTCAGGCACCATCATATCTTAAAGAGCTCATAGTACCCTATGACCCCACTAGAGCACTGCACTCCCAGAATGCAGGGTTCCTTGTGGTTCCTAGAGTCTCTAAAAGTAGAATGGGAGCCAGAGCCTTCAGCTATCAAGCTCCTCTCTTGTGGAACCAGATCCCAGTTTGTGTACGGGAGGCAGACACCCTCCTCACATTTAAGAGTAGGCTTAAGACTTTTCTCTTTGATAAAAAGCTGACTCAGGTTGACTCAGGTGACCCCTGAGCCACCCCTTAGTTATGCTGCTATAGGCCTAGACTGCCGGGAGACTTCCTATGATGCACTGAGCTTCTCTCTCCTCCTCTTCCTCTCCATCTGTACGCCCTCATATCCTATCAATGCTTGTTACTAACTCAACTTCTTCCCGTAGTTATGTGCTTTCTCCCCTGTCTCTCTCTCTCTGGAACTGTATTGTGCTGCTGTATGTACTCTTTCCTCCTGCTCTCTCTCTAAGCTGTGAAAAACACTTGGGCACTAAAGTGTTATAGTGTTAGGGAAAACCCTGATTACTTTATTTTTTATGGGCGCTGAGATGAATGATCTATTTATAAAATGATTGTGTTTGCCGACCCCGTCGCTGGCCCTCACGGCCCAAATCTTCCCATGTCTCCTGGTTAACCTCTCTGTGCCCGGTGTCTGGTCATGAAACGGCAGATGCTGCACGCCCCGACGTGCGCAGATGTGCGAGGGCCCGTTCATCGCTGCTTGCAGCTTTAATTGCAGTTTACTTTTCCTTTATGTGTTTATTCATTTTGATTTTTCATATATTGTGTGAAGCACTTTGTAATTGTGTGTTTTACAAAGTGGTATATACTTTAATTAAAGGTTTACTTACTTACTTGTGTTTCAGCTGTGTTCTGGATATAAACCACCTTTAAAAAGGTGACGCTGGGACAAACATCATTTTCATGCACTCTTTGGTAGGCAGGTACAGCTGTGGTTGTGGGACAGACAGCAATGGATTAAGTCTAGCTAATAAAGATTTTCTTTCACATTTACATGTAATGACTTTTAGACAGCAATAGCATTAAATTAATGGATGAGCCCCATCGCTGCAGAAGGTGGAAAGAGTGGAGCAGAGTGTGAACAAGACCACCAGGAGTTTCTTCATACACAAGTGTGAGTGCTTCTAAATGTACACACATTCTCACACAGAAGAATCAATCATATGCATGGAAATGTAAGTACTCGGTTTACCCACAAAAATGTCAGTACACTGGCTTGATAAATGACGCCTTTGGTTCTTTCTGCTCCAGATGTCCACACATCAACTGAAAAATGAAAATATGAAACATAAAAATGTTATTTTTAGACCTTAACACATAAAAAATACTATATTTGAAGACTTGATCTGTGGGAGAAATTAAGTCATGTTCACAGAGTGTTGATCCCAGTGTGAGTGTAAGCAGCTCCAGTGTATTAATGCAGGGTCATCTCCTCAGTAGTGCTAAATGGAAAGTGGGGGGGGTGGGGTGGGGTGGAGGATTAGTATTGCTCACACATCCATATAGCCAGCACACCACACTGCTGCAAGCTAGAGGAGAGAGGGAGATAGAAGAGGGCACAAAGACGCAGGGGAAGCAAAGGAGAGGACAAATAAAATTCAGAGAGGAAGGGGATGACACAAGGAGGAGGAGTGTGTGCGTGTGTGTGTATGAGAGAGAAAGAGATGCATTTATGGGCATATGGGGAATGTGAAATGGCCTAGCCTCCTGAGCCGGCTGAGGAAAACCTCAAAATGACAATTCAGTCTTACCTCATTAGTAGGCAAAGTGTGTGTGTGTGTGTGTGTGTGTGTGTCTGTCTTTGTATGCTCCTGGCATAGTCAATATGTTATAGAGCTGTATGTGAGCAGCATGCATGCATGCATGAGTGTGTTTGTATGCAGCCAGCAGAGATATCATTTTGAAGTTTAGTGTGTGTGTGTGTGTGTGTGTGTGTGTGTGTGTGTGTGTGTGTGTGTGTCAGTCCTCACTTTGGGACAAACCTTCAAAGGGCAGTTTGATGGTTAAGGCTTGGTTTCAGGGTTAATGTTAGTTTGCTGCTCTTGCTAGTGTGTACGCCTTCTAAGTTGACAGATAACAAGTTCCTCCAAGAAACACCCAGCAGGCCCCTCAGTTTGGGATGCTGAAAAAAACACTAATACAATAGAAAGAGTACTTTACAAATTGTCTGACTCTTTTTACAATCACAAATTAGTCAAACCACAAAACATAATCTGTTTACAACTCAATACTGTGTGTCAAGAACAGCTCTGTACTTAACTTGAGCTAGCGATTAGCATTAGCTAGCGATTAGCAATCTAAAATAACAGGTTGCAGTAAAACTTTAACAGCTTTAAGGTGATTAAAGTAAGTACTTCAACTAATATCAGTTCATATTCACAGACATGTTCAGATCTTCCACATAGCTTCCACATTGTGCGGCCCATAGAGCCAGCGCACTAGCGTTTCTGCTCGGTCTCAGGCTCACTCACATGAACGATAGTGACTCTATAACTCTGGATTCGGCTATTAGTGAATTTTACAACCTTCAGGACATAATGTTTTAAATAATCACTATTTAAGTGTTCGTACTAGGAAGCTGAAAAATCATTACACGGGTTGGTATACATGGTAACTTACATGTACATCACATCTTTAAGACATACATGGGACATACACTATATATGTAGTTTACCTATTTTGTCATATATCCAATATATCCCTATGGACCATCACCTGGCAGCATGGATCCTGGACTATCTCACAAACCGACCACAGTATGTGAGGTTACAGGACTGTGTGTCTGACACACTTTTCTGCAGAACCGCCTCCAGATCAACGCGAGTAAAACCAAAGAGCTGGTGGTGGACTTCGACAGGCGAGATTGTGAGATCGTACAAGTATCTGGGTGTTCACTTGAACAACAAACTGGACTGGTCAGACAATACGGACGCTCTGTTTAAGAAGGGCCAGAGCCGTCTTTTTGCTCAGGAGACTAAGGTCTTTTGGAGTGGAGGGTGCGCTCCTGAGGACTTTCTATGACTCTGTGGTGGCATCAGCCATGTTGTATGGGGTGACCTGTTGGGCCAGTGGCATCTCTTCCAGGGATAGGAAGAGACTGGACAGACTGATTAAGAAGGCCAGCTCTGTCCTTGGATGCCCTCTGGACCCAGTGGAGGTGGTGGGAGGCAGGAGAATGGTGGCCAAGCTATCATCACTACTGGAGAACACTTCCCACCCCCTACATGTCACTCTATCAGAACTGGGCAGCTCCTTCAGCGATCGGCTGCTCCACCCTCAGTGTCTGAAGGAGAGGTACCGTAGGTCCTTCCTGCCTGCTGCTGTCAGACTCTATAATCAGTACAACTCCCGGTAATCTACACTTGACTGTCAGTGTGCAGACTATTCGCTACTATACTTCATCTGCTACTGTGCATTATCTTCATGCATATATTTTATTCATGATGTTATCTACTTCATATGTTGCTGTGAAATATTTTCATGTACATGTATATTATATATGTGCAATATTTTTATCTTATCTACTTGTTCATACTTACAACTGCACTCAGTCACTATTATTTATTTCTGTCTATACTGTGTACAGGACTATTTTCTATTTATTTTTATTGTATTTTCTATACATGACATTTTTGCTGGCTGCTGTAACGCTAAAAATTTCCCCGCTGTGGGACAATAAAGGCTTATCTTATCTTATCTTATATCCGATGTCATGTATCCATAGGGATTTTTCACTATGGAGAAATATATATCATAGAAATATATCTAGTGTTATTTATGTTTGCTGTCGATACAGAAGTAGTGCAGTTTAGTGAAAGTTTAGGTCCACACATTAGGCTATAAACCAAGTGTTAGCTAATACCTACCTTTAATAATATTGGAATCATACAATTAGAAAGTTAAAACTAAAGTAAATATTGTTAGCTCGTCTCCCAACATCATTGAAGAGTGGTCAACTTAAGCAAATTGCACATTGGTCCGGCCAGTTTTTACTGTCCCTCAGAAACTTCTGTTGTATTGTAACTCACTTCTCCTATGTTGTGAACCACTTAGCTTTCTGTATTCACTTGGGTTTTATTTATTTGCCTTTTTTGTGCGGCATATGTGCAGTCAAAATGGTTGTCTTTTCTTCATTTGCTTGTGTTTTGTCCATTTGCATGTATTTTTTAAGTTCTCTCCGCCACCATAACACACACATGCACACACACACCACAGAGACACACAGTAAAATCACTCTTTATTCACAGTTGGACAGACACACAGAGAGATGCACAGATCTAATACAACCAAACACTGCCTGTGGCCTCGTACAAACACACAAGTAGCAGTGGATGGGGAGCCTTAACACAAGTGTGTTTTTTATGTACATGAATGTGTGTGTGTTTGTGTGTACAGTCAGACAAAGAATAGAGAGCTCTTCACAAGGCCACCAGCACCTGTCTGACACCGTTCAGGTAGGGAAGCCTGCCAAAGGCTGAGTCTGTGTGTATTAGTAACACACTGCTGGGTTTTGTTGGCAGCAGAGTCTATGTGTGAAAGAGAAAGGGTTGGATGCTCTGCCATCTGATGCATGTTTGTTTGTTACAATTTTATTGTCACTTTGCGGCCTGTTACTGGGTTTGTGTGGGTGGTTGTTCCTGGTGATGAGTGTGAGTCTGGAGGTGGAGGTATCTTGCTGTGGGGGAGACAGTCGCCAGCTAAAATCAAACATAATGAGAAGTAAATCTCAGAGGTTGGAGTTGGGGGAAGGGGATTGTGCGTTGGAAGAAAAGATTAACCACAACTCATTGTTAATGTCATTTTCTCTTGCAAACACTCCTGCTTTTTCTATACTGTCATTTCCTGTCGACATACAGATGATATAAATGAAAGGAGGCAACCATCAAGTGGCGCACACATATCCATAAATACTCTGCAACTGCTCAGTAGCAATTATGTACACAAAAAAGACGATAAAAACGACCCACACACTGCTGTCTGAATTGCAGATTTTCTTTTATTCTACATGGACATGACAACATTTCGATGGTAAGGTTGTGAGCACACCTGCATATCATAGACGAGCTATGATGACACAGAAGACATTATTTGTGACTTTGTTTTACACAAGTAAAAATATAAACATATTCTTGCTGTGCTTATTTCATAGAGTCATATGCCTCTGAGTTACACTGTAAAAAAAAAAAAAAGTAAAAAAATGAAATTCTGGAAGCACGGGTGCCAGAAAAAAATGATAGAATACTGGCTGGAAAACCATAAAATTATGTTTATTTTCAAATACAACACTGTAATTTCAAGGGGTTTTTTTCACTTCCAGTATAATTTCTGTAATTTTATGATAATTAAATGTAAAACTATAGAAACAATCATCCAAAGACATCTTACTGTTAAATAACAAGCATAAACCAGAGAGTTACAGATAATCACTGCATAAACCGTTTCTTGTATTCATATTCTCCATTCTCTTCTAAACACAGAACATAATTACATTACCAGATGACGGTCATTTATTTACCACAAAATGCCTACAAATAAACTTAAATAACCATCACAATACAGTATAATTATTTGTTATCTTATCTAATTATTTTCTAAGATAATCAATTACCAAAATATTACACATTTTCCAGTTTCATTGCATTTATTAATTATATAAAAAGGACAGGACATTAAAAAAATGTTTTACAGTCAGGCGCTCCACAGAGCAATGTCATCATCCTGTTTCTGGCCACCCCTGGCTGCTCTGTTTTGGTCTCCACCATCTCCTGAGAAAAAAGACATCTGTCTTTATTTTATTAGATGCCTGAGTTTCAACAGCTACTCATGTCTCCAACTTTCACTCTTTCATGCTTAGCAAGTAGCAGTGGCTTACACTCTTATTAGCGTTGGATTAATTCTCTGTGGGTTCAGCAAAACAAGCAACCCTTTGACATTTTAATTCTTACTACAAAACTATGTTTATAGTGAAAATGCAAAAAATACAAAAGAAGAATAGGAATACCTGTACAATCTAATGTTATGTAATACAACTGCAATAAATTCTTTCTTAGAGAAATGAAGTCTGGTGTTGTTATATTGAATTATATTGTACTGTCCTGTGTTTCCAGTATTTCATGCACAGAGCTTATTCATAGATATAGCTTTTACAGACAGTGCATTTTGATTTGCAACCAACCATATAGCATGAATGTTGACCATTTGCCTAAATTTAATTTAATTTTAACTTCAGCTTAATGTAGCTAAAAAGGGTTATTGACATAACCTTAAAGTGTAACTCCACCCTCAAATTCTGCTAGAACCCTCTCTCCCAGCAAATTTAAAAACTGCAACGCGTGAGGGAACAACTGTAGGAGGTGTGGCCTCGTGGCTACATAGTGTGTGGGTCAGGGGACAGGGGGAGACTGACTGACACTGATTGGAGTCTTTTTTATATAAATTTCACGACATAGACTGGTCCCAACCGGTTGACTCTATGTCAGCATTGGCCTAGCAGGTTCAGGGCTGATTTAAAACAGTAGATGGCGTGTTGACCCATTTTCAACCCATGAAATGCTGATTTATATACATTTGGTAAGAAATGTCAAAATTAACACCTGCATTGATGTGTTTCATCACAGTACAGTCATATCATTTAGTTTACAGCTCAAAAAACATGTTTAAGTGTGGAGTACCTCTTTAAGTCATATCACGCAGTAAAACACACACATTGTATGCCTAAGGTTCACAATGTTTTGGTCCCTGTCAAGTCAGAAGTCACTCTCGTGTTGTCTCGTCTTGCACTTCCTGTTTTTATGTATAGTCACCTTTCCTCTCGTTTCAGAACCCGACTTCCTCCCTTTGTGTGTTTTCCCGCCGTGGTGATTGTCTGCCCCGCCCCTGATTGGATTCACCTGTGTTCCCTTCCCTCTTGTGTATATATAGTCCTCGTTTCCCCTTGTCTGGTGCCAGTTCGTCTTGTCTAGTCTGCATGTCAGTCGTTCCAAGAGAGCCAGCGTCAATTTTCGCTTCACGTTACGTTCATGTTTTGTGTTCCTTTGTACCTTTTGATTATCCTCGTTACGAGCGCCTTGTGTTAGTGTTATTTTTGGATTTTCCTCCTAGTGAGCGTTTTTTGTTGAACTTTCTATCAGTAAAAGTGATTTTTGTTTCTAAAGTGTCTAGTGTTAAGAGTCGTGCTTTTGAGTCCACTACCTTGAGTCCCAGTTCATAACAGACATCTAGCAAAGCAGTAGCTAAATGTGCAAAGAAAATTGACTGACATTGAAAAGAATGTCAAAAAACATCAATTTAGCCAAGTCATTTATTACAACAATAACCAGATGAAACAAAATACAGCTAGGGTAAAGAAAATAAGAAATATTTCCAAGAAAGGTCTGCCAATTAGTAGCTAATACTAACTGTTACTTGATCTTACCAGAATGTTTGCATTTACTGAATAATCCATTCCTGTAGTCTGTTGTGGCTTCCAGGTGAGCTCCTCTTCATGAATGTTACCACCACTTGCGTATAGAAGGTTAAATATGGTGTTTTCTCTCATCTGGTAATGTTGGAGAAGCGCTCACTTTAGCTGCAGTGAAATGTCTTCAAATTTCTGAAGCACATGAACACATAAAGCTAAATAGTTTCTTCAAGATTGATAATTAGTCCTGCTATGACATGTTTATGACAGATCATGTTGTCTTGGTAAATGCCACACTTTGCATTAAAAATGACATAAGTGACCAAATGACACTTAATGACAACAGTCATAAACATTCATAAAGACTCCATCATGTTCATGACAGACGTCATGTCATGATTATGACAGTGTCAGTCTTATGCACACACCTTCAAGTAAAGTGTTACCGTTTTTTCTTATCTGAATGGAAGGTCTAAGGACAGAGGGTGTGGTATGCTGAACAGATTGTAAAACCCTTTGAGGCAACTTTGTGATTTATAATACTTGGCTATATAAATAAAAGTGACTTGACTTGACTTTTGATTAGAATGTTTTATTATATATTTTATTTAAACATTTATTTTATTGTAAGGTGCTATTCAAATAAAGTTTGGTTGATTGATTGATTTTCTTATATATTTATATATCAATTACCAACTGACTTTGGTGATCCCCTGAATTTTCTTCTAGCGCCACCGTGAGGTTGACATTTGTGATTTTTAAGTGAAATGTCTCAGCAACTATTGCCGCGAAATTTGGTGCAGGATAAACTGTAATGACTGTGGAGATCCCATCACATTTCATCTAGCACCATCATCACATCCAAATTTTAGATTGTCTAAAACTAATAGTACTACAAAACAAATTACTTTCCCATCAGCCTCAGCTGTACCTAAAATATGAACATGGTAAACCTTATCTGCTAAACATTAGCATGTTCACAATGTCCTAATAGTGGCACCCAGTGCTTGCAGTCTGAGCAAATGAAGCTGTACAGTTGTAGCATCCTCAAGGCTTTTATTTTCTGAAATGGAAAATCTTATATGACAAATCTTTTTTCCATTATGAACTCTTAGAATAGTAAAATTGGTGAATTTGTTTCAAATCAGTCATGGATAGTGTGTGTGCATTCCTGACCTCTAAGGTTGTAAGGTTAGAAATACAATCAGCTATCCTCAGCTACCCAAGGCTTGTGCTCTGTCATATGAAAGCCTTCTTCCTCTTTATCCACGCCTGGTGCACACAAAGGACACCATCACCTTTTTATTCAAGTGACAACAGGCCACTCATCCCACCCATGTATCTGTGTGTATGTTGGGCCTTTCCCTTCACATCTCCTCCACCTCTTTCTGTCCTCTTCATCCTTCACTAGAATGTCTCAGATTGTCTTCATTAGCAGATAACAATAATGTCCTGCATTTGAGTGTCGTTCCAACATGGCTTCACTCATCCTTTAAAGAGTCACAATCATTCGCTAGCTTATCGCCTCCCCTGTCCTTTCCCACAATCACCCTGCCACGCTGAACTAATTATCCATGTGTGTGATATGTGTATCTATATGCAGAGCCTTTTATGCTCTCTGGAACAGAAAAGAATTTACTGCTGAATATTAAATGAAGATCTTCATGTTATAATCACAAATACAAATTTAGACAGCTAGCATTAGAGTAATTAGAATGATTTGCATGCATGTAATCTGAGAAACAGGAGGTATATTTGGTCCACCAATCACAAGTGATTTTTTTGCCTTTAAATCCACGGAGGGCTGCATTTAAACTGTATGAGTGATGGCTTATTGGTACATATCACAGAAGGTATACTGCTGGCAATGAATAAATCAGTTACTTGCTGCTTGTTTCACACAATGTGATTTTTACGTTGGTTCAGTTTGCTATAGGTTCCTGTGGAGAGGTCAAGTCATAAAACCAATGGTCTACCAGAGTTTCAGTATCTATTCTTTTTCCAGCAAGATGTGTTAAAACCAGCATGAAAAGTTGACTTTAAAAGAGTAAATCTGGTGTATTACAGCTTATGTCTTTTGTCAGTGACTTCCAAACATTACAAATGATGTTATAAAAAGATGCATGTGACCATTTCCTGATCTGCCACCAGATTAAGGGTTGGTTGGGTTCAGGTACAAAAACTACTTGGTTAGGGAAATATTGTGGTTTCTGTTAAAATAACTACTTGGTTAAGGTTAGGGAACGACCACGGTCATGATGAAAGGAAACTAACGTTATGAGCAGCGGTATTCCATGTTAAAGTTGCATGCTTTGGTGACCCATCCAACTGGACTGGAAACACGAGCAGTCAGACAATCAGTCACGTTGTAACAGTTTATCCAGATAATCTAAATCTAAAAATTAAAATTAGTGCACGAGTGAAATGTCGGAAATCCCTCACCGCACAGGAAAACTGTGTTGAAGCAGGAAACAAGTCTGTAAACTGTGCTTGATTTTTACAACAGTTTGGGTGATCATTTTACTGTTTTCTCTTCCAAATAAATTAGTCTAAACTGGTGGTTTCACTAGCAAGGACCACGCCGCAACAATGTGATTTTAAAGGTTTAATGAAATGTGGAAGTATTGAATGTTGAGGATGGGTGAATGAATGTGAGGAAGGGGATGAACATGGAGGAGGAATATGTCCGTTTTGCCCAGTATGTTTTGGAATCTTGTTACTTTAATAAAGTACAACTCCACCATCAAATTCTGCTAGTTTAAGTGTGGAGTATCTCTTTAATGAATATTTCAGTGCAGCATCACTACATTACTTTCATCTCTTTTCTGAGTTTGGCGATCTCAAACAAAACATACCACTGAAGTGTACCTACAGAGCTTTTCATCACTCGCAGAATGCATGACCTGCTGTCTTATTAAATTATGCACTAAGTACACAAAGACTGCTACCTCATATTGAATGAAAGATCCAAAGCAAAACTGTCCTGCTCGTTTATGTGTATTAATCTGTCCTTTAGTCTTTTGGGTTAAAAGGCAAACATAGCCATGGGCCCTCTTTATCCTCTGCTATTGTCCATGTCTACTCCAGTTTGTCTTATCTACCCCTTCTAGTGTCTCATCTGTTACTGAACCCTGCACAATGTGTTTCCACCAAGTACTGAATATTGTAATCGTAACATGAATATATGTTATGCTCCAAGTTAAGTCAGCATAATGAAGACCTCTTCTGTACACCAATAAACACACAAACTTTATGATCTGTTATTCGTTACATGCAGTATGTAACTCTGCAAGAGTTGACCTTACTACCCTGCCATGAGATGCTGACTGCAGCCGCTTCCTGATGAACTAAGTGTTTTTTCTGGCCAGTGTGTTGTATTCTCAATGTGAGAAGATTCAAGAGAAAATGTGATACAAGGCTGATGTTTCTGCAGGAAGCAGCAAGCACCATCCCTTGCAGAACAAACTGTGGGGTTATTTTGCTCTTTGCTTCTTGCTGTCTTCTTTCTTTTTGTTTTTCTCCACAGCACTCAGAGAAATGTGTTTAACTTTTTGTTCTGGTAACTGTTTCAAAGCTCTACCATTAACAACTGTATGTTCTGCCTTGAATTGTCCTTTGCAGGTGTGCAGTAGAATTGAATAGTATACTTGTCTGAACTGAGGGGCTTTGTGATAAAATAAACACTCTAAACCCCTATTCACACGGGACTAGTACCTGGGGACCTCTAGTAATTTGTAATAATTGCGGAGGTCGTCTGTGATCTTAATCCCGAGCAATGTCACGTCTGTAATTTGTAAAGTATAAATTCCAGCAAATTATCTACCATATTTCACCAAACACAGAGGTCATGTGATAATAGTAGTCCCATGTGATTCGGCATCTCAGTGATTTGGGGTCTCTTTTGCAAGGTTTTTTGTTTTCTCCACGCCTTTTTTCTGCCTCTTTGCCGGTCGAGAATTATGGAGGCTGCGTTGGCAATTATAAATTAAAGTTTTGACAGGCACCGAAGCAAAAGGTGAATATTTTCCCAAACGGTGTGGTTGTGCACCATTAGATCAAATTGCTTTTGGTAACATGGTTCGCCCCACACAACAATTAAACTGAGTGCCTTTCGTGCGTACAATGCCTGTTTTTCTGCTTAGCAGCTCTTGTTGTTCAGGAAGCGGATCTTACGCAGAGCTTTGACAACATATCCGGGGGATAATGTCAGTAAATTCGAATAAAATACAGACTTCACATATGCCGTGCGAATATGCCACATGAAACACATGTCGGCTAATACTAGTCCTGTGAAAATAGGGCTTAATTGTGCTAACTGTATGTGATTTTTTTTTGCAGGATATTACTTGATGTTTGCCTACATATGCATTTAATGGTAAACTCTCTCTCTGTGTTAATGGTAAAGCTCCTCCATAGCTGAGGTCTCACGAAGCAAAATTAGTGGATTAGCCAACAAACTAGGTAGGTTAATGCTGACATTTTGGTGTCATGAAAATAGTGGTCATGTGAAGGGGGAGTTATGTGTTGGAACAATTTATTGGCGAATGAGTAGGTTTATCCTCTGCCCAGTACTTCTGTGCAGCATCTCTGGCTAGAGTGAGTAAGCACAGGTTTTGGTTTTGGTTTCTGTACAGGCATGATGGTATCAAACCTGGCAACCTCACTGTGACAACCACACAGCTGGGCATTTCTTAACTTTGGACAGAGTCAGACTAGCTGTTTCCCCCTGCTTCCAGTCTTTATGCTAAGCTAGGCTAACCATGTCCTGACTCCAGCGCCATCCACAGATATGAGATTGATATCGAACTTTTCATCTCACTCTTAGGAGAAAGGTAACAAGCGTATATCCTAAGATGTTGAACTATTCATTTAAAATAGCCAGATGGTAACCAGGTTTGTTAAATCAGTTATTCAGGACCACAGATGTTAGGTTTAGTGATGCCTAGGCAGGGCCCGCCAAGCACCAAATGTGGGTACATTTTCCGTTTGGGAGTGAATCTTGGAAGGCTATCCACCACACTGGTGGGTAAATGTTCGTACCAAAATAGTCATGTAATAAAAAACTGTGCTGAGAGTCTCTACGGCGTTTTGATGTCTAAACAGTGAACAGTCAGAGAATCTGGCTCCTAGTTTCGCGGCACTGTCTACCGTACGGGACATCAGCTCCGCTAAACTTGCTTAAGTTGTGAGCAGTAAATTCACCACTTCTAAGTACACCTGCATCTTATCAGTACGCTGTCTGTCTGCCTCTTTTGCCTCCGTTGTCTCTTTTTACTGGAAGGTGTGCGCTCACATATACACACACCCTGGATGTATTACCGATGAATGACAAGTTTTGGGGCATCAAATTTCCCTCTTTCGTCAGACCTGCAAACACACGAGGTGAAAAAGGTGACATGTTTGTAAAGTCAACCCCTGTAGGGGGGCTGGGGGCATCGTCCCCCAGAAGAATTTTTTGGGATTTTAACATGTAAACAAACCATTCTGGTGCACTCTGAGAAGAAAATAGAGGGAAAAGACAACATTTATTTAAGGCAAAAAAACAAACAAACAAAAACACACATTCATTGAAACCAATGCTGTTTCCGAATTGAGTTTATTTCTTCGTTAACTTTAGTTGACGTTCTAACAAGCTGGCAAGCCTTCCATTATAAATCAGGCTATATGCAGGAATTCCATACCTTTTAAGACCTTTTCAACATATTTTAAGATTGCAATGCCACGAGTTGTAACTGGTTATCAGCAACACACCTTAACTTACATAGTACATTTATTTTGAGATTGCAAAACAGTCTTAGTTTGACATAATTCAGATAGGCCGGGAGGGAACAAAACTCAAGAGAATAAAGTAGTGACTAACCCAAAGGCAAGGTTTATTAAAAGTAATTAGACCTGCAAACTCACAAGAGGTGAAAAAGGTGACATGTTTGTAAATTCAACCCCTCAAAAGGGAAAAGACAACATTTATTTAAGGCAAAAAAAACCAACACATTTATTGAAACCAATGCTGTTTCCGAATTGAGTTTATTTCTTTATAACTTTAGCTGACGTGATAACAAGCTGGCAAGCTTTCCATTATAAATAGGTTGTGAAAGATTTGATGGGGTAATGGCCATCAATAATAGAACGTTTCATTTCATTATACATTTCACTTATATTTAGTTTACACAGGAAAAGTTTAAGAGGCTTGTGCACAATTGTAACTGGGGAGTTAAAACTTTTTTATTTTATTTTTTTCACGTCTGTGACATATCCTACAGACATCAATAGTCAATATGACTATCAACAAATCATTTTCACTGTGTATTTTTGCTGTGAACCGAGCACGTTACATGGAAAAAAATAGGCGAGACTCCTCTGCAGATGAGCCGCGCTGAAGATAGCTGTGTATGGCAAGCCCTTTTAACATTTAATCAGTAGGGCTGACTAGTAGCGATTTAGTTTTCACTAGTGGAAATTAATTTAAGATATCTGTAAAACAATTTTGACATGTTACAAATATGTACAAAAATGTAGATATTACATTTTGACTAGTCAACACTGATTTACATATATCTTTAATTTAATTATAGATATCAGTAATTCCTTTGTCACTAGTAAGAATAAGAATTACAGATATCTACAATTGCATTTCTGATATGTCCGACATATCATCAAACCATTTCGGATCTGTGGGCGTCATATTATCAAGTACCACAAAGCTATTGGTCGACTTTTGAATAGGCTATGTCTACCTCATGAATATTCAACAAATGCTAATGCTTTGTGAAAACACGCATTATTTTCCATTGGCAACACATCTACTGCTCCACAGTCCATTCCAGTAAATGGCGGTAATGCACCTATAAATTGGTTTACCCACCACCATTTAAACTTAAAAATTCTGTCAAATGCAGAAACTGCTGTCTCTGTATTAATAATTCCTTCTCTCTCCATTTTCGCTCGTCACCGCCAAATTAGCTCGATGAGACGATTTGTCTTTCCTAGGATGGCAAACTCATGACCCGCCCTACTCTGCCTCTGACTGGCCAGTACTCGTTGCAGGTAAGCCAATCAGAGGCAGAGTAGGGCGGATCATTCGCCCAAATTACCATATGCATTTCGGATATGTAGCCCAAATTACCATATTCATTTTGGATATGTGTGTATGTCATTGAAGATATCTACAATGACATTTTGACTAGTGGAAATTCCTTTTTTGATATCTGAAATTCAATTCTGACTAGTTTTAAAAGACATTGTAGATATCTTAAATATATTTGTTACTAGTAAGAATATAATTTTCACGTTACAATTGTATTTCAGATATCTGAAATGCAATTCTAGATATCTCAAATGCAATTCTAGATATCTGAAATTACATTCTTACTAGTTACAATTCCAAGCCAACATATCAATAATTTAATTTTGACTAGTCAGAATTGAATTTTAGATATCTACAATTCCATTAATGATATCTGTAATGTAAGAACAATTGTAGATATCTATAATGAACATTGCCACTAGTAAGAACTGAATTGTTGATATCAACAATTGACATTTCCACTAGTGAGAACTGAATTGTTATCATTAACATTTTGACTAGTGAGAATTGAGTTGTAGATATCATTAATTAGAATTATAACTAGTCAAAATTACATTGTGAATATGTCGACTTGGAATTGTAATATGTCAAAATTGAATTATAGATATCTGTAATTTAGTTTGAATAGAAGTCAATGGTAAAAATTGACTAGTTCTAATTAAGTTACTGATATCTACAATTAACATTTCCACTAGTAAGAAATGAATGGTTGATATCACAAATTTACATTTTGACTAGTGTGAAATGAATTGTAGATATCTAATTAAAATTGTTACGTGTCAAAATTACATAATGGATATGTTGGCTTGCAATTCTAACTAGTCAAAAAGCAATTGTTGATATCTACAATTGATGTTACTGCTACTGATTAAATGTTAAAAGGGCTTGTCATAAGACCTCTCTTGTTCCGGTCAGCTGCCTCCGTCTCACTCAGACTCACCCTGGGTCCGGGTCCACAGCTGCCTGCACCCTTCGCAGACACCTTCACAGAGCAGACGGGACGACTTGACGGAGTGAAATGATTTTACCCCGGAGAGCAGCATGACAGCGATCAGCGCTCACTCTGCAGCTACTTCTGGGAACTGAAATGCAAAACCCCCCCCCCACACACACACACACAAAAAAAAAAGACTGCTCGACTTGAAAAATCTCAGCTGACTTAGGGGTCTCCGACTGATGGTTAGAATCTTTGACTTTCAGGAGGCAGCCCTAGTGATGCCAGACAATTCCAAGAAAGCTTGACTGAGGTTAACTTGCTTAGTGAGGCAGGCCCTTACTAGGCAACGTTCAGCTGAATGGAACAAAAGAGGCAGCACAGGAAAAGTCACCACAGCTGCATAAATTAGGGTGTGTCTTATGTAAATGAAATATGTAAATATGTGACTGGTGCAGCACATTCTTGTTTCCAGCTGCATCTGATTTATGAATGTGCGATCATTTAGATGTGTAACAGTCTCATAAATCAGATGAGTGAGGTTCTGACATTTCTCTGTTTCTATGAGGTGGCTGATAAATGAGAGCCAGTGAATCAAAACATGCTGTCTCCTGACAAGGCTTCTGTTTATTGGAGTAAAATAGGGCTGATTCATGAAAATAGCAGTCTGCTCATTTGTTTAAGAGGCTTTGAGATTCAAACATTTTTTTGGAGCGTCTCATTAAAATATTGAGGTGAAATGATCTTTGATAATCCAGTTCTGCTATTAAAAATGCAACTAATCTATTTTGTACTTTTATTTTGGCCCAGTTTGAGTTTGTGTCGTTTGATTTCCCATGAAATCCCAGCCAGTGGAGTGCAAGTTGTGCATTAAAAGTGATATGATTAATCAAAACTGCAACCCTTTATAGTGTTATTGTGGAGAGTATGTACATAGGATTTGGGTACACTGTAAAAACGAATTTTGCCCATTAGTCATGATAACTTATAATTCATTGTTAGTATGACTACACATTATTGAAATTGTTGTGATAACTCAATAGTGAGCGAGGGCACGAGAGCCAGAGAAGTAGACTGAAAACCAAAAAAGAAGAGGGTAAGAGATCAAATTGGAGGAAACAAATCAACTTGGAGGAAACAAGAATTGTTAGCAAGCTAGCTAACATTGTTAACTATCCTGCTAGATAGATCCTGTAAGAAAACAGGACAAAACTGAGTTTTAAGGATTTGTTTTTTTTGGTGTTAGTTTTACATTTAGCATAACTATCCTCCATTCAACATGCTGGATACAATAGCAAACGATAGACCAGATAAATTAACAAGGCACATGGCTATTTTGCTAGCTTAAAATCACTAACTAATGTTAGTGTTAAAGGTTTGTTTTTAATACTTATTTGAATGTTCTCTTATATTGGTCAATATTACATTTGGCGTAATGACACTGGTCCTAGATCAGCAATTAAATGCAACTTTTGCCTTGAGTTTTTTCAAACACATGCATATTCCTTCATAATTTGATCTAATACTAAAATGTTAATTTATCTGGTCTATTGTTTGCTATGTGTACCTGGTGGGTCTGCCGTTTGTTAATTTTCTTTGTAAATGTGAGCATATCGTAAAGATAAATGAATAGTTTGCACTTTATTTTGCTCAGTTTTGTAATTCTCTTAGCTTGTGACCAGTAACGCAGCTTTCACTGTAACATCTGTACACAACACTGAATTCTGCTCCGACACTCTGCTGGTATTTGAATATTTGAACACTTTATGCTGACTTTACATGGCATGCCTACCAAAACCTTCTAGTTAGCCTGCTAGGAGTCTGTCATCAGATGTAAAATCAAGTATCAGGATACATCTGGATACAGCAGAATCTCACCTTTTTAGAGACAACATTATCAAAATATTGAACAAATTTACTTGACAAGTTTGAGTGGAAAGGAATATTACGTTGTATGAAGTAGTGGCCTACCAAATAGTAAACAATAGCCCTACTATAATGTCAACGTGATGAGGATTCTAATGGAACGTTGACACACACAAACTATCATTTCACCATATTAATTAGCAATATTACCAGTATGAACTGTTTGTAAATTGATTTTGTTATGGTTGTAGGGTGTATTATAATCATTGCCATTATACTGACATGAGATTATATCATTTAGGTCCTGGTTGGATATGCTAAGTCAACAAAATGATGGTCAGTACCTTCTCCCTTCAACGAAAGCAAATTGTGGAACGAGCCACCTGTGGCAGAGATGAAGACCAAGTGGCCAGCTTTGTTCACAGAGCAGCAGGTATGGGTCTCATGTCAGGGGTTGTGGGGAATAAAATTAGATAGAATCAATGAACACTGGAAAACAAATACTAACTGTTTGATAATGATTGTTTTAACAGATCACTGGAAGTCTAATACCGAGTGCAATTGTATAACATATGTACGCATAGTATTAATGAGCACAAGCAGCATAGAATAAACAGATGAAGAGACATCAGAGCATGACTAGCAGCAGAACAGATGCATTAGCTATCACATGCTTACATGAGCAGGAGTACAAATGACCTAAGGGAAAACCCCTATGAAAAGACCCAATGTAAAGATAGGCGGTAATAAACTAAAGGACATGAGAAAAACATCAGATGACTGTGAACTATGAACAAAGAATGTGGAAAACATCAGATGTTTAACCAACCCTTAGGGGAAATGGAAGGTACCAAGAAGGACACTGAAAGCACATGTTTTTTAAAAAATAGACTCAGCATTGTGGTCAGACACCATTAACTATGGACCAAAGAGGATGAGCCCTTAGGACTTGGAAAACACCTAGCAGATGACACGATTGTTTATTGTGAACCAAACACATCAGATGACTTGGAGTATTGACCACTGGAGAAATGACACCATTGTTTCTCAAACACAGGAGAATGGGTAAAAAAGAAAATAATGGTGTCTAATAGAAGTGGTAACTCAAGGTCAAGAGGAGGTACTAAAGTTGTGAAACCACAGAAGGAGGGGTTCCAGAAAGAGTATAAAAGGCAGGATCTGTGCATTGTAAGTTCAGTACTTCCATGGAAGGACTCATGTTTGCTGTACTGCTTGCTTTGCTTGAACAGTAAACTTTGATCACATCTGAACTCTTTTTGACTCAGCGTTTTTATTAGTGACTGTTAGTCTCTACAGTGTGGTGAAGATCCTGAAGACATCCGGCCCAGCTTCTTGATTTTTCCTCCACAGGGTGAAGGCTTATATTGGAGCAGCATTTGCCTCGACAGGATTGGCAGCTTTCCAGAGCTGAAAAATGTCCTAAGCATGCTTGATGATGATGCAAGTATTTTAGCTTAGGTGTGCATCAAAGTATCGGTCAATGATACATTTTGGCCGATACTCACACTCAAGTTTAATAACAGTGATGTCTAGTTTGGCCAATGCCACATATTATTACACTAGAAATCCCAGCATGTGAAATGCTATCCCACGCACAGTGAAGAAGTGGTCTAACGGAGCAGAGGAGGCTTTAAAGGACTGTTTTGACACTACTGTATGGGACATTTTTAGTGACGCTCATGGGGAGGATATTGACAACCTCACAGACTGTCTGACGGACTACATAAACTTCTGTGTGGAAAACACTATCCCCACTAGGACTGTCCGTTGTTTCGCCAGCAATAAACCCTGGATTACTCCTGATATTAAGGCTCTCCTCAAGAAAAAAAAAGAGAGTTTTTGTATTGGGTAACAAGGAGGAGTTAAAGAGTGTCCAGCGAGAGCTGAGGAGGAGGATCAGGGAGGGGAAAAACAGCTACAGGAGGAAGTTGGAGAGTCAGCTGCAGCAAAATAACACCAGAGGAGTTTGGAGGGGCCTTAAAACCATCTCGGGCCATATGGACTCCAAGCCCCGGCCTGCGGGGGATCAGAAGTGGGCAGATGACCTGAACGTATTCTTTAACAGATTCGATCAGGCATCTACCCCTCCCCCTGCCCTGTCCCCCCTACAACCATCATCACCATCTACCCTCCCTGCCTGCAGCCCCCCCGCTCCCTCATCTCACCACTCAGCTTACAGCCACTTCATACAGCTACACCACAGTCGGGGCTGGGCCCATCTCCCCATTTCACACCCGCAAACACCTCCCTTTCAGCCCCCCTACCCCCTACAAGCTCAACCGGACTGTTCCTCACAACATCTCAGGTGAGAAACGAACTGAAGAAGATGAGGGTAGGGAAGGCGGCGGGCCCAGACGACATCAGCTCCAGACTTCTGAAGTCCTGTGCGGACCAGCTGTGTGGGATTGTTGAGCATCTGTTCAACCTGAGTCTGAAGCTGGGGAGGGTGCCAAAACTGTGGAAAACATCGTGTCTGGTTCCTGTGCCAAAGACCCCTCACCCCAAGGACCTCAATGGCTACAGGCCAGTGGCATTGACCTCTCACCTGATGAAGACCCTGGAGAGACTGGTCCTTGTCCACTTACGTCCGCTGGTGAGCCCATGTATGGACCCTCTGCAGTTTGCCTACCAACCCCGCATTGGGGTGGATGATGCTGTCATTTACCTACTTCACACATCCCTCTCTCACCTAGAAAAGGCTGGAAACACTGTGAGGATCATGTTTTTTGATTTCTCAAGTGCTTTTAACACCATCCAGCACAGGATTCTGGGGGACAAGTTGGAGCACGCTGGGGTGGACCATCACCTGGCAGCATGGATCCTGGACTATCTCACAAACCGGCCACAGTATGTGAGGTTACAGGACTGTGTTTCTGACACACTTCTCTGCAGCACAGAGGCTCCACAGGGAACCGTTCTGGCGCCTTTCCTGTTCACCTTCTACACAGCGGACTTCACCCATAACACTTCGAACTGTCACCTGCAGAAGTTCTCTGACGACTCTGCCATCGTCGGCCTCATCACCAACCGGGGATGATAGGGAGTACAGAGAACTGACCCAGGGCTTTGTGGGTTGGTGTCAACAGAACCGCCTCCAGATCAATGCGGGTAAAACCAAAGAGCTCGTGGTGGACTTTGGCAGGCACAAACTCTCTCCACTTACACCAGTGAACATCCAGGGAACGGACATTGAGATTGTGAGATTGTACAAGTATCTGGGTGTTCACTTGAACAACAAACTGGACTGGTCAGACAATACGGACGCTCTGTTCAAGAAGGGACAGAGCCGTCTCTTTTTGCTCAGGAGACTAAAGTCTTTTGGAGTGCAGGGGGCGCTCCTGAGGACCTTCTATGACTCTGTGGTGGCATCAGCCGTATTGTATGGGGTGGCATGTTGGGCCATCTCTTCCAGGGATAGGAAGAGACTGGACAGACTGATTAAGAAGGCCAGCTCTGTCCTTGGATGCCCTCTGGACCCAGTGGAGGTGGTGGGTGGCAGGAGAATGGTGGCCAAGCTATCATCACTACTGGAGAACACTTCCCACCCCCTACATGTCACTCTATCAGCACTGGGTAGCTCCTTCAGCGACCGGCTGCTCCACCCTCGGTGTCTGAGGGAGAGGTATCGTAGGTCCTTTCTGCCTGCTGCTGTCAGACTCTATAATCAGTACAACTCCCGGTAATCTACATTGACTGTCAATAAGCAGACTGTTCACTACTTTACTTCATCTGCTGCTGTGCATTATCTTAATACATATTTTATTTAATTTATTTATTATTTTATTTTTTATTCATGTTATTACTTCATCTGTTGCTGTGTAATACTTTCATGTATATGTATATTATATATGTGCAATATTTTTATTTTTATCTTATCTATTCATACTTACAAATGCACTCAGTCACACTATTATTATTACTGTCTTTACTGTGTACAGGACTATTTTCTATTTATTTTTATTGTATTTTATTATATTTTATTATTGTATTTCTATATATGACACTTTTTCTGGCTGTTGTAACGCTGAAAATTTCCCAGCTGTGGGACAATTAAAGGCTTATCTTATCTTATATTTGCTTTACTGCTCAGCATATATGAAGAACATTTTAGGGCAAAGTCATTGGTGATTTTACACTTTCAATTTATACAACTGATGCTAAAAAGTATTAGCATTGATATCAGCATTAGTAGTTGTAGCAGTTACAGTAGTATTAATAGAACTATAATAAATACAATCATAATTAGTCATTGTGATTGTACTGTTAGTTTTAGCAGCAACCTCACTAACTCACACACAAGGTCTAGTTGTGTGTCTTTAACAGAATTCCAACCAAATGAAAAGGAAGTCATTCTCAGGGGCCTGCCATATTTCCTCTGTGAAGATCCTTCAAAGTTCCTCAGGACTGCAGAGGTAAGCTTGATTTTATCATTATTCTGTTGAAGTAAATGTGTAAGTGCAAAACAACTGCTTCAAAATATTTTCTCCACATATGCATGCAAAACAGCCAAATCACACAATGTGCCTATTGAATGTGTTGTGTCCAAGAATATACAAAAAGTAGCCAGATCTAAATGTTTGTGTCCAGCTGTATGGCTGGCAGCCAGTGCTTGTGGAAAACCCTATCCTCATTTTATTCACCCTATCAATTTTGGTTACCTCTATAATAGTTTCCTCTAGCACCACTCTAATCCCACAATTTACCTTTCCTTATCATACACCACACCAACAGGGCACCAGCGACGAAACATGTTCTTGTTTTCTCAGATACTTACAAATGATTATACAGTTATATATATTTTTTCTGTCTGTAGGAAGGCAGACAACGAGGACAGCATGGCAACGGAAATGAATGTCAGCATCCTCCTGATAAAAGCAGGAGAGGAGCTTCTTTACATCTCGGTGATGCTGGAGGATCAGATTATTCTGCATGGCATCAAAGACTACTCACATGCGGTAGCTATGCTAATCTGCTATATGCACTGAACATTGACTAACTGAAGGAGCTGCAATATACCTTTGAAGTCATTCAGAATATTCTCATGAATATCGGCGGTGAGCACTGCTCTGTAAGGGTTCACGGACCGAGGAATAGACTTCTTCGGACAACTGTGTAGGCACTACACAGACAGGAGTTTTGTGAAAGCTGCCACTGATACATCAGTTGGGCATTATCCTACTGTTTTCTTTTGCTCTGTTCCACTATTACAATGTAACTGTTCACTAACTGCTCTTATGTCACATTCTCGGTTAAGCAAATTTAAAAGCTTTTCTACAAAGTTGTAAGTTGACATTGCCTAGGGGTTTGAGGCCTTTGCTGCAAGGTCTGTTTTACTACAGTGAGACTGACCTATATATGAAATCAGATTTGTGTCAGTATAATGACACAACCTCTTATATAAACAAATATAAGAATTTGAGAGGGAATAAAACTCACTGAAGCACAAAATGTCATCTCAAAATTAAAACTTATAACTTGGAAACATTATTTGTGTGGTGGTGTAAACTATTGGTCTTTTTTAAACACGTCCTTTTGTTTACAGTTCCCTCTGCTTCTCTCTCATGGATCAGACCTTTGCGGTTATGTAACAGGTCTCAGACGGAGTACCCATGAACAGATAAGAGTCCTGTAAAAACAGGAGAAAAGATGAGACAGGCGGTCAGTGTAGCTTCGCTCAGCGAAATTTAATTACCAACACCAGTATCCATAATGTCAAAAACACAACAAAATACATGGGCTAATTACAGCACCATTACTTTGCTTTCAAATAAAACACACATTTTGTTCCCATTCAGGCTAATACCTGAGCTAGTACTTAATTTACTACTACTTGAAAGAGAAACAATCATGAAATACAGAATTTACAGATACTCGCATGTTCCCTAATTTACCCTCATAGTGTAAAAGAAAACAAAACCTAGCACCTTGCTAGTAATGACTGTCATTTCAATATAAATGCATGAGCTGAAGACTAGCAAACATTTCCAAAGTACTTACAGTTTAACAATACAAATACACTCACATCAAACAATAACAATAAATGTCTACGTACTGAACAGGTTTATCAAGAAAAATAGTTAACCCAAAATGAAATGTACTGGAGCCAAAAACTACTATTTTCTTGGGCAACGTAACCAAAACTCTACAGCCGGCGCCATTTTGGGCCACCCGCAACACAGAGCAGAACCGTATGCTTTCCACTTGTTCTAAAAACCATATAAATACATTGCATACTCCTCAAAGATTTATCTAACATTACATTTAAATGTAGAGCAACAACTGTATATAATGATACAACTTTTAGAATATCACCAACCTGTAAAAACAGGAGAAAAGATGAGACAGGCGACAGTGTATAAAGGCTTGTCATCTCACTCGACAGGTAATTGTTACGATTTGCCATGCTGTCAACAGAGAGAGGACCCAAATGCAGACAGGCAGGAAAGTTGACGATGTCCAAAGGTTTATTATACAACAAAAACTCACAAATATCCTCATGAACAACCGTAGAAGCACACACTCAGGGAATCACTGGAACATAGCATGACGAGGAACAGAACGCATGAAACACAAGGCATGCAAACTCAAACTAATGACCCAACGAAGAACAAAGGGAAAGGGACCGGTATAAATAGAGGCGGAGACAACGAGGGAAGTAAACACAGGTGGGGAACTAGACACAGGTGCAAACCATCAAAAAATAATAAGAACAAAGACAGGAAGTAAATAATACACAAGAGACAAGACCAGAGAACTTCAAAATAAAACAGGAAGCACACAAAACACACACAAGTCCAACTGAGAGTCCTTCGGATCTTTACAGTAATCCTTGACCATTACAGTTCAGATTAACACATTTTCCCAACAGAAATATATCTTTCAAAATAAAACAAACAAAATTACATAAAGGTGACCACACATTTCATGTGCGTCACAGTTACGCTCCCAGCTCTCTCACTTGTCATAACTGAAAACAAAAAAAGCAGGCAGCACAAAAGCTGAGCTTGTGCTGTTTCAGGGGCAAAACTCTTTTAGTATCTGTTACTTTGCTGTATACCCAAAGGTTATTGTATTACCTTGCCCATCTGTTTAATGAAATCTTTGAAGATCTGGAATTGGTTTGGTTTCTTTTAAACAACCAATAACCTGTAGAGATGACATCTTTAAACTTAATCTAAAATTAAGTTGAAGTCTAATAAAGTAAAGATAATTACTACATACTGTATGTATTAATCTTAAGTAGAACTCAATTGTAATAAAGTTAACTCAAATGTAAATATGTAATAAAGTTGACTTAACAAAGTAAACTAGATATTGTAGGTAGACTGAACTGTAGATTAAGTATTTTCAGCTTTGGAATTCCAGTTGAAAGAAATTGAAAGATTGTGTTGACTCAACTAGAGAATTCTATAGGACCTAAATTGGGTTTAAGTTACATAAACTAAAGGATTTAAGTACAACTAAATTAATATCAAGTTAATTTGACTAGAAAAGTTTATTTGTTTAGAATCATTACAAAATTACCTCAACTTGTCTTCTCAAGTTTAATCAACTTAAAATTTTAAGGCAGCCCGGACACTAACTTTTTTAAGTTAAAACAAATAATTTTTTAGTACAGTGTATGGTGTCTAGCTACACTCTACTGACATTTTACATGTTGATAAGCAGTTCTTGATCATCACATAAGTGTTCGTTAGGTTTCAAGACAACAACAGTTGCATTCTATAAGTGAGAAAACAAGCAGTATAAAGAGAGATTTTGTGGGGCATCAAAGAATCAAAAATAGAAATAAAAAGTTTAGGTGTAAATATACACAACTGGTCATTTCATTTTAATCATTTTAGCAGCGGGAGCTTCCAAACAATGCGCTATCCATGAGCTAGCCCCCTTCCAACACTACTGTGGGCTACACAAATACAGCCCTTATAAGCACATAAAAGTTATGCTCCTTTTTCAAACACCTACCTAACATCATGTTGATTGATATTTATAACATTCAGTGGGCTGACACCAAACTAACCTGTTTAACAGGAGAAATGATGAGAGAGAAACGTTTGATGTTGTCAGACAGTCTCGGCAGAACGGCTAGAATGGAGCAGTCCGTGGGTAAAAGCATTCCCTGAGTTACAAATGCTTCGGTTCTGCCCCTCACTCGCCTGGACAGGATCCCACACCGATCCATTTAAAATGGCCAAATATAAAGTTCATTTTACATCAAAATAAGGTAAATGTGACTACATTCTATGTGTCACGGTCTGTCTCCCTGTACCTCCTCTCCAGCCACATTTATGTTTTCCCAGGGTCACGTGAGGGTCTTGTTGGTGTAACTCCTTAACCACAAAAACAGTAGAACTGTCTGTCTGGAAAAAAAATACCATTTAATCTTTAAACAGAAGCTCTGAAAGTCCAACTCGGTGCGAGTCCAAGAGCTGAGGAGAGCAGCAGGCAAGCAAACTGTCAATCACAGCTGTCAATGCCCACACCCAACAAGTCCTCCAACCCATATGACTCCAAAAAACGACCAAATAAGTCGTTAGGCATATTGGACCTTTTGTTGTCATGGTAACAATAATAAACGCATGGTTTACATTGTAAAATGGTCGCAGTTAGGTTTAGGCAACAAAACTACTTGGTTAGGTTTAGGAAAAGATCATGGTTTGGGTTATAATGAGTAAAAATGACCTCACCTGACTTCCTCCTTTGCTCCCGTCATAATTACTACGACCACTAGAGGTCGAGGTCAATACAAATGTAAATATGACCCAATACTGACGTATTTTTGGGGAGGACACACCGCAGACATCAAAGCCTTCTAATGGCGTATTCACATAGAATCAGGCACTGCGGCGAAAACGCAGATTTTCCTATTCATTTGAACTGGGGTACTGCGTTCAGGCCGCGGCAGTGCGGGCCGCAGGGGGTGCTGCAAAAAAACACAGCGGCCTGCAGCAAAAAGCTGAAACAGATTCAACTTTTGGAGAAACACAACCCAACATCACGCTGCGGCATCCAATCACGCCGGCGATCAGACCAACAGATGCCCAGGTGAAGAAGAACTTTGTTTACCTGTAGCATTGTAGCATTAACTGTTTACCGAGCAACTGTGAAGATGGAAGAGAGACTGATTGATCGGCTCTGTGATTACTGTACATCAGCTGTTCAACCCTGCCATGGGAGTACAAAGACATTAATCGCTGTGCAGTGGCTTGGCTTGTATTGGTCTTCAAGCTGGGATTGCTGGTTAGTATCAGACACTCCCGCACCGCCGCACAACCCTGTGGCGAATCGCTGCAATGCCTAATTCTATGTGAAAACGGCCTAAGCCTTAAAACCTTAACTGAGCAATCATTTCCAAAATGACCACCGGCACACTATTAGAGGGCCTGGATTAGTGATTGAGACCATAATGATTCATGGGAAAATTTTATTGACTTAGTATTTGAAGAGAAGTTAATGCTATATGAATGGGAGTCTACGGAGGTGTCATGGAGAAAGAAAAATTCTAATTTGTGTTATCGATTTAATAATTAATGCTCTCAAATGACTTCATTCATGCTCTTGATTTAATAGCCTATTGTTTTTCGCGTGACACACCCGTTTTCAAGCTCTGTCTCTCGCTTTCTCGCCACCCAAACAAAGCCACTCCTTGATGGACAAAAATATAGACAACAGGACAACGTCTGAATCGAAGGCTTTTTTCCCACAATTCAGCTTAAAAACTGTGTGGCTTTAGTTGGCGGAGGTGGCGCACACACAAAGACCTCTCCATAATTACTATCAAAAACACCTTCAGGTAGCTTCTAAATATAGTTATTAAAGCCACTGAATGAGTGCACTGGGCACAGGCTCCAGCTCTGTGGCTGCTGAAGGGCTTGAGCACCGCAATATATTTCACTGCATCCCGAATTGCAAACAATAGCCTAAAAACAATACACACACACACACACACACACATATATATATTTGTATATAAAATTCCCCACTCGCCCCTGTGGGCGGTCTATTCCTCCTTCAAGCTCGGGTCCTCTACCAGAGGCCTGGGAGCTTGAGGGTCCTGCGCAGTATCTTAGCTGTTCCTAGTACTGCACTCTTCTGGACAGAGATCTCGGATGTTGTTCCTGGAATCTGCTGGAGCCACTCTCCCAGTTTGGGGGTCACAGCCCCGAGTGTTCAGATTACCACTGGGACCACTGTTGCCTTCACTTTCCACATTTTTTCTAGCTCCTCTTTCAGCCCTTGGTATTTCTCGAGCTTCTCGTGTTCCTTCTTCCTGATGTTGCCGTTGCTTGGGATTGCTACGTCTATCACTACTGCCTTCTTCTGTTGTTTGTCCACCACTACTATGTCCGGTTGATTCGCCATCACCAGTTTGTCAGTCTGTATCTGGAAGTCCCACAGGATCTTAGCTTGGTCATTCTCCACCACCTTCAGAGGTGTGTCCCATCTTGACCGTGGGACTTCCAGCCCATACTCGGCACAGATGTTCCTGTACACTATGCCAGCTACTTGGTTATGGCGTTCCATGTACGCTCTGCCTGCTCGATTCTTACACCCCGCTGTTATGTGCGGAATTGTCTCAGGGGCATCTTTGCACAGTCTGCACCTGGCGTCCTGCCTGGTGTGGTAGATCCCGGCCTCTATCGATCTTGTGCTCAGAGCCTGTTCCTGTGCTGCCATGATTAGTGCCTCTGTGCTGTCTTTCAGTCCAGCCTCTTCCAGCCACTGGTAGGATTTCTCGATATCAGCCACTTCTTCTATCTGCCAGTGGTACATACCGTGCAGGGGTTTGTCCTCCCATGATGGTTCCACCTGCTCTCCTTCCTCATCCGGCTTCTGCTGCCTGAGGTACTCACTAAGCATCTCATCACTTGGGGCCATCTTCCTGATGTACTCATGGATCTTTGTTGTTTCATCCTGGATAGTGGTTCTGACGCTCACTAGTCCTCGGCCTCCTTCCTTCCGCTTAGTGTACAGTCTCAGGGTGCTGGACGTGGGGTGAAATCCTCCATGCATTGTGAGGAGCTTCCTGGTCTTTATATCAGTGGCATCGATCTCTTTTGGCCAGCTTATGCCAGCGGGGTATCTGATGACGGGCAGGGCATAGGTGTTGATAGCTCGGACCTTGTTCTTCCCATTCAGCTGACTCTTCAGGACTTGCCTTACTCTGTGGAGGTATTTGGCTGTGGCTGACCTTCTTGCAGCCTCTTCATGGTTGCCATTTGCCTGCGGGATCCCAAGGTACTTGTAGCTGTCCTCCACATCTGCTATGTTGCCTTCTGGTAGTCTGATCCCTTCAGTTCTGACTACCTTCCCTCTCTTGGAGACCATCCGGCCACACTTGTCTAGTCTGAATGACATTCCAATGTCGTCGCTGTAGATCCTGGTGGTGTGGATTACAGCTTGATGTCATCCATGTAGAGAAGGCGGCTGATGGTTGCTCCATTCCATAGCCGGTATCCGTAGCCACTCTTCGCGATGATCTGGCTGAGAGGGTTCAGGCCTATGCAGAACAGCAGTGGGGATAGTGCATCACCTTGGTATATGCCGCACTTGATGGTCACTTGTGCAATTGGCTTTGAGTTGGCCTCCAGAGTTGTCTTCCACAGCCCCATTGAGTTCTTGATGAAGGTTCTTATTGTCCTGTTGATGTTGTACATTTCCAAGCATTCCAGTATCCATGTGTGTGGCATTGAGTCGTAGGCTTTCTTGTAATCAATCCAGGCGGTGCACAGATTGGTCTGTCTGGTCTTACAGTCTCGAGTGACTGCTCTGTCTACCAGCAGCTGGTGCTTGGCTCCCCTGGTATCGCTACCAATTCCTTTCTGGGCCCTGCTTATGTATTGGGCCATGTGCCTATTCATGTTAGCCGCTACGATGCCTGACAAGAGCTGGCCGGTAGTTGGATGGAATTGCGCCCTTCTGGGGGTCCTTCATGATCAGGACCGTCCACCCTTGGGTTAACCACTCTGGGTTGGTCCCATCCATCAGCAGTTGGTTCATCTGTGCTGCCAGGTGTTCATGGAGTGCAGTTAGTTTCTTGAGCCAGTAGGTGTGGATCATATCCGGGCCTGATGCTGTCCAGCTCTTCATACCTGTCTGCCATTGTGATGGCACTGTTATGTGATGCCTCCTTCCACCTATGCTCTTCCAGTATTGTTCAGTCTCAGTCCTGGGACTGTACCCTGCCACTGAGAGTACACTTTGGATGGTTCGGTGGAGAACATTCTGTTTATTCTCCTAGCTTCTGCTTCTCTGGTGTACCTCTTTAGGCGGGTGGCCAGGGCTGTGAGTCTTTGTTTGGCAGTCTCCAGGGCCTCAGGTATGGGCAGCTTGTTGTATTTCTTAGGCATCCCTTTCTTCATCACACCTTTCTGTAGTTCTGATAGCTGGCCAACTTCCCTCTGTGTTGCCTTAATCCTGGCCTCCAGCCTCCTTCTCCATGGAGGATACTGCTCCTTATGGCTCTTATTCATCTTGCCAAGCATCTCAAGGATCACTTGTATGTCAGCTTATTGGTCTCAGTGATGGTCGCAGTAGGGATTGTCTGTAGTGCTGCGTTACATGCATTACATCTTCTAGTAGACTTTCAGAGGGTACTTCAGTTAGTCTTGCTAATCGGCCATGGGGGTTCCAGGTGTCCAGCTTGGTTATGATCTTCAATCTCAGGTCAGCTGCTCTAACGTTAAGCCTCTCTGCAGGGCTTGTTATTGGGGCTTGGTACCCAATCTTGGGTGGGGATGATGATGATATCTCCCTGCTGACCTGTCGTCCTGGCTCCCCCTTGCTATAGCGTTCTTGTTGTACCTCTTCAATCTCTAGCTGTGATAGCAGCTTCCGCTTGCGAATGTTGGAACACTGAGCTACTAGTTGTTTCTTAGTTAGTGTAGATGTTGGGTTTCGAAGAATCCATAGGTCCCCCATCCTCTGCTTCCCCGAGGCCTGACGCGGACCTTGTTAACCCGGGCGACGTCCGAGCCACTGAGCTATCCAGCCGCTACACACACACACACACACACACTCACTCCAGCCGCTACACACACACACACACACAGAACAGGAACTGGCGTTGGTTGGACCGCCGACTCAGAACCAAGAACAGATGTCGGCCGGTTCACCAACTGGGTCCGGGGGACTGGAGTCAAAACAGTGAGTGGGTTTATGTACACTCTGACAGAAGCCAGCTGACTCTAATAATGAGATAAACGCAGCACTAAGGCTATCATTTTCTAGATCCACATGAATATTAAAATCACCTACAATAATTATTTTATCTGTTTTAAGGACTAAACCTGATAAGAACTCTGAGAATTCAGATAAAATTTCAGAATACGGTCCAGAAGCTCGGTACACTGTAACAAATAGAATTGGCTGTAGTGTTTTCCAGGTTGGGTGTGAAAGACTAAGAACAAGGCTTTCAAACGAGTTATAATTTAGTTTAGGTTTAGGTTTGATTAATAGGCTTGAGTCGAAGATGGCTGCATCTCCACCTCCTCGGCCTGTGCCTCGAGGAATGTGAGTATTAATGTGACTGGGGGGAGTGGATTCATTTAGGTTAACATATTCATCATGACACAGCCAGGTTTCAGTAAGACAAAATAAATCAATATTATGATCTGATATTAAATCGTTTACTAGAACAGCTTTAGATGAGAGAGATCTAATGTTTAAGAGTCCACATTTAATTCTCCTATTTTGTTGTACTGTTGCAGTGGTGGTTTTACTTTTTATTAGGTTTTAATTCAATTCAATTCAATTCAGTTTTATTTATATAGCGCCATATCATAACAAAGTTATCTCAGGGCACTTTTTCGAATAGAGCAAGTCTAGACCGACTCTTTATATTTACAGAGACCCAACAGTTCCCACCATGAGCAAGCACTATGCGACAGTGGCAAGGAAAAACTCCCTTTTAACAGGTAGAAACCTTGAGCAGAACCAGGCTCAAGGTGGGCGGTCATCTTCCTCGACCGGTTGGGTTGAAGGGGGAGGGGGGGAGCGGGAGAGAGAGAGCATGAGGAAAGAGAACATACAGCAGCACAATACAGTTCCACATAGGGATGTAAGGCAATAGATATGGTAATGGCATTGATGTTAACACCAACAGAAACAACACTAAGAGCAACACTATAATAGCATTACTAATAACAAGAGCAATAACAGCAATAGCAGCAGCGGGTGCAGAGCAGGAGCACGGGGGCAGCATGCGGCAGCAACCACAGACCCAGACTCTACAGCTCCGGAGGCAGAAACACCTGCAGAAAGCAACAGAAGGGGAGAGAGAGAGAGAGAGAGAGAGAGAGAGAGAGAAAGCACACAACTACGGGAAGAAGTTGAATTAATAACAAGCATTGATGGGATATGAGGGCGTACAGATGGAGAGGAAGAGGAGGAGAAAGGAGCTCAGTGCATCATAGGAAGTCCCCCGGCAGTCTAGGCCTATAGCAGCATAACTAAGGGGGGGCTCAGGGGTCACCTGAGTCAGCCCTACTATAAGCTTTATCAAAGAGGAAAGTCTTAAGCCTACTCTTAAATGTGAGGAGGTTGTCCGCCTCCCGTACACAAACTGGGATCTGGTTCCACAGGAGAGAGCTTGATAGCTGAAGGCTCTGGCTCCCATTCTACTTTTAGAGACTCTAGGAACCACAAGGAACCCTGCATTCTGGGAGCGCAGTGCTCTAGTGGGGTAATAGGGTACTATGAGCTCTTTGAGATATGATGGTGCCTGACCATTTAGGGCTTTGAAGGTGAGGAGAAGGATTTTAAATTCTATTCTGGATTTTACAGGGAGCCAGTGTAGAGAAGCTAATATTGGAGAAATATGTTCTCTTTTTCTGGTTCTTGTCAGTAAACGTGCCGCAGCATTCTGAATCAGCTGGAGAGTCTTAAGGGATTTATTGGGGCAGCCTGATAATAGAGAGTTGCAATAGTCCAGCCTAGACGTAACAAATGCATGGACTAGTTTTTCTGCATCTTTTTGAGATAGGATGTGCCTGATTTTTGCAATGTTACGTAAATGAAAAAAAGGCAGTTCTTGAAGTTTGTTTTATTTGGGAG
Source organism: Macquaria australasica (assembly GCA_005408345.1). Classification (NCBI taxonomy): domain Eukaryota; kingdom Metazoa; phylum Chordata; class Actinopteri; order Centrarchiformes; family Percichthyidae; genus Macquaria; species Macquaria australasica. Next base: position 108,214 of record SEMN01001086.1, read on the forward strand.
TTAAAGGACATATCCTGATCAAAGATAACTCCAAGATTCCTTACGGTTTCGCTGGAGGCCAGGGCAATGCCATCTAGAGAAACTATATCTTTAGATAATGTGTTTCGAAGGTGTTCGGGGCCAAGTACAATAACTTCGGTTTTGTCTGAGTTTAACATCAGAAAATTGCAGGTCATCCAGGTTTTTATGTCCTTAAGGCATGCTTGAAGTTTAGCTAATTGATTGGTTTCATCTGGCTTGATCGATAAATATAATTGGGTATCATCTGCATAACAATGAAAATTTATGGAGTGCTTCCTAATAATATTGCCTAAAGGAAGCATATACAAGGTAAATAGAATTGGTCCAAGCACAGAACCTTGTGGAACTCCGTGACTAACTTTGGCGTGCATAGAGGATTCATCATTAACGTGTACAAACTGATATCGATCTGATAAATAGGATTTAAACCAGCTTAGTGCAGTACCTTTAATGCCAATTAAATGTTCTAGTCTCTGTAATAGAATGTGATGGTCAATGGTATCGAATGCAGCACTAAGATCTAGTAAGACAAGTACAGAGACAAGTCCTTTGTCCGATGCAACCAGAAGGTCATTTGTAACTTTCACCAGTGCTGTCTCTGTGCTATGATGCACTCTAAATCCTGACTGAAAATCCTCAAACAGCTTGTTGTTGTGTAGAAAGTCACAACTGATTGGCGACTGCTTTCTCAAGGACCTTAGAGAGAAAAGGAGGGTTAGATATAGGTCTATAATTTGACAAAATCCCTGGATCAAGAGTGGGCTTTTTAAGAAGAGGCTTAATTACAGCTACTTTAAAAGGACTGTGGCACATAGCCTTTTAATAAGGACAGATTGATCATATCTAGTAAATAAGTGCTAACTAAGGGTAAAATTTCTTTAAGCAGCCTAGTTGGGACAGGGTCTAAGAGACACGTTGATGGCTTAGATGAGGAAATCATGGAAGTTAGTTGATTACGGTTGATGGGAGAAAAGCAGTCTAAATGTACAGGTTTTACAGTTGTTTCTAAGGTTCCTGTGTTTGAAGATAAGTCAGTACCAACTGAGGGCAGGAGGTGCTGAATTTTGTCTCTAATAGTTAGAATTTTATCATTAAAGAAGCTCATAAAGTCATTACTACTGAGGTCTATAGGAATACATGGCTCAACAGAGCTGTGACTCTCTGTCAGCCTGGCTACAGTGCTGAACAGAAACCTGGGGTTGTTCTTATTTTCCTCTATTAATGATGAGTAGTAGGCTGCTCTAGCATTACGGAGGACCTTCCTATAAATTTTAAGACTAACTTGCCAGGCTAAACGTGATTCTTCCAGATTGGTGGAACGCCCTTTCCTTTCAAGTTTTCGCGATGTTTGTTTTAATTTGCGGGTTTGCGGGTTATACCATGGAGCTAACCTCCTCTGTTTCATTATCTTCTTTTTTAGAGGGGCGATAGAGTCGAGTGTTATTCGTAGTGAGCCTGCAGCACTATCAACAAGATGATCAATTTGGGAGGGACTAAAGTTAGCATAGGAGTCAACTGTTACATTGAGACATGGAACTGAATTTAATGCTGATGGAATCACTTCCTTAAATTTAGCTACAGCACTATCAGATAGACATCTAGTGTAGGAATGTTTGCCTAATGGCGTGTAGTCCAGTAACAGGAATTCAAAAGTTAATAAAAAATGGTCTGATAAAAAAGAATTCTGTGGAAAGACTATTAGATGTTCAATTTCAATGCCATAAACAAGAACAAGGTCAAGGGTGTGGTTAAAACAGTGAGTGGGTTTATGTACACTCTGACAGAAGCCAATCGAATCTAG